>CAUYPK010056695.1:0-57526 GCA_963574355.1 Loris lydekkerianus | reverse complement strand
AATCAGAGCAGAATTAAATGAAATTGAAAACAAAAGAATTATACAACAGATCAATAAATCCAAAAGTTGGTTTTTTGAAAAGATCAATAAAATAGATAAACCTCTGGCCAACCTAACCAGGAAAAAAAGAGTAAAATCTCTAATTTCAACAATCAGAAATGGTAATTATGAAATAACAACAGACCCCTCAGAAATTCAAAAAATCCTTAACAAATATTACAAGAAACTTTACTGTCAGAAATATGAAAATCTGAAAGAAATTGACCAATACTTGGAAGTATGCCACCTACCAAGACTTAGCCAGAACGAACTGGAAATGTTGAACAGGCCTATATCAAGTTCTAAAATAGCATTAACTATAAAAAAATCTCCTGAAAAAGAAAAGCCCAGGACCAGAAGAAAGAAAAGCCCATATGGCTTTACATCAGAATTTTACCAAACCTTTAAAGAAGAACTAGTACTAAACCTCTTCCAAAATATAGAAAAAGAAGGAAGATTACCCAATACATTCTATGAAGCAAACATAACCTTTATCCCCAAACAAGGAAAAGACCCAACAAGAAAAGAAAATTATAGACCAATATCACTAATGAAGATTGATGAGAAAATACTCAAAAGACCCTAACAAACAGAATTCAACAACACATCAAAAAAATTATACACCATGACCAAGTGGGATTTATCCCAGGCTCTCAAGGCTGGTTCAATATAGGTAAATCTATAAATGTAATTCAACACATAAACAAACTAAAAAATAAAGACCATATGATTCTCTCAATTGATGCAGAAAAAGCTTTTGATAATATCCAGCATCTCTTCATGATCGGAACACTTAAGAAAAGTGGAATAGAAGGGACATTTCTTCAACTAATAGAGGCCATCTACAGCAAACCCACAGCCAATTTTGTATTGAATGGAGTTAAATTGAAATGATTTTCACTTATATCAGAAACCAGGCAAGGTTGCCCATTGTCTCCATTGCTTTTTAACATTGTAATGGAAGTGTTAGCCATTGCAATTAGGGAAGAAAAGGTGATCAAGGATATCCACATAGGGTCAGAAGAGATCAAACTTTCACTCTCCGCAGATGATTTGATCGTATATCTGGAAAACACTAGGGATTCTACTACAAAACTTTTAGAAGTGATCAAGGAAGACAGCAATGTCTCAGGTTACAAAATCAACACCCATAAATCTGTAGCCTTTATATATACCAACAATAGCCAAGCTGAAAAAACAGTCAAGGACTCTATTCCTTTCACAGTAGTGCCAAAGAAGATAAAATATTTGGGAATTTATCTAACAAAGGATGTGAAAGATCTCTATAAAAAGAACTATGAAACTTGAAAAAAAAGAAATAGCTGAAGATGTTAACAAATGGAAAAACATACCATGCTTATGGCTGGGAAGAATCAACATTGTTAAAATGCCTATACTACCCAAAGCAATATATAATTTTAATGCAATTCCTATCAAAGCTCCATTGTCATACTTTCAAGATCTTAAAAAAATAATACTTTGTTTCATATGGTATTAGAAGAAAAAAATCAATAGCCAAAACATTACTCAGAAATAAAAACAAAGCAAAAGGAATCACGCTACCAGTCCTGTCACTGTACTATAAATCATTAGTGATCAAAACAGCATGGTACTGGAACAAAAGCAGAGAAGTAGATGTCTGGAACAGAATAGAGAACCAAGAGATGGATCCAGCTACTTACCATTATTTGATCTTTGACAAGCCAATTAAAAACATTCAGTGGGGAAAAGATTCCCTATTTAACAAATGGTGCTCAGTGAACTGGCTGGCTATCTGTAAAAGACTGAAACTGGACCCACACCTTTCACATTAACTAAGATAGACTCTCACTGGATAAAGAATTTAAACTTAAGACATGAAACTATAAAAATACTTGAAGAAAGTGCAGGAAAAATTCTTGAAGGAATCAGCCTGGGTGAATATTTTATGAGGAGGATTTCCCAGTCAATTGAAGCAGTATCAAAAATACATTACTGGGACCTGATCAAACTAAAAACGCTTCTGCACAGCCAAGAACATAGTAAGTAAAGCAAGCAGACAGCCCTCAGAATGGGAGAGAATATTTGCATGTTACACCTCCGATAAAGGTTCAATAACCAGAATCCACAGAGAACTCAAATATATTAGCAAGAAAAGAACAAGTGATCCCATCTCAGGGTGAACAAGGGACGTGAGGAGAAATTTCTCTAAAGAAGACAGATGCACAATCTACAGACACATGAAAAAAAAGCTCATCATCCTTAATCATCAGAGAAATGCAAATCAAAACTACTTTGAGATATCACCTAACCCCAGTAAGAGTAGCCCACATAACAAAGTCCCACAACCAGAGATGTTGGCGTGAATGTGGAGAAAAGGGCACACTTCTACACTGTTGGTGGGAATGCACACTAATGCGTTCCTTTTGGAAGGATGTTTGGAGAATACTTATAGATCTAAAAATAGACCTGGCATTCGATCCTTTAATTCCTTTACTAGGTATATATCCAGAAGACCAAAAATCACAATATAACAAAGACATCTGTACCAGAATGTTTATTGCAGCCCAATTCATAATTGCTAAGTCATGGTAGAAGCCCAAGTGCCCATCAACCCACGAATGGACTAGCAAAGTGTGGTACATGTATACCATGATATATTATGCAGCCTTAAGGAAAGATGGAGACTTTACCTCTTTCATGCTTACATGGATGGAGTTGGAACATATTCTTCTTAGCAAAGTGTCTCAAGAATGGAAGAAACAGTATCCAATGTACTCAGCTGTACTATGAAGCTAATTTATGGCTTTCATACGAAGGCTATAACCCAACTATAGCACTAGAATATGGGGAAAGGGTCAAGGGTGGGGATGGCAGGGGGGAAGTCAGGTGAAGGGAGTGTAATGGGTGGAGCCACACCTATGGTGCATCTTAGAATGGGTACAGGCTAAACCTACTAAATGCAGAAGACAAATGTCTACGTACACTAACTAAGAAAATGCCATGAAGGCTACATTGAACAGTTTGATGAGAGTATTTCAGATTGTATATGAAACCAGCACATTGTACCCCTTGATTGCACAAATGTACACAGCAATGATCTAACAAAAAAAACTAAATAAATCAACAAACTCAATACAAAAAAAAAAAAAAAAAAAAAAGAGAGAGAGAGAGAAAATCGTTTAAGTCAAGGAGTTTGGGGTTGCTGTGAGCTGTGATGCCACAGCACTCTACTCAGGGTGATAGCTTGAGGCACTGTCTCAGAAAAAAAAGAAAGAAAGAAAGAAAAAAAAGAAAGATTAATAATTCTCTCTGCCTTTCATAGCATTTTGAAAATAAAGATTTTTGAGATAATGATATAGAGGTATTTTTAGTTTAATAATTTAATAAAAATTTTTGAGAGTTTTTATTTAAAAAAAAAGAAGAAGAAAGAAATTGTTGGATGATGCTACACTGTCTGGGCTAGCCTCTCCAATTTACCGTAAGTAGTAAAAAAGTCCTTGGAAATAGTGATAGCATGTTTAATTTTTATTATTTTGTCACTCTGGGAAATTAAAACTGTCACTAAAAATTTCTAAAAATCATGATGAGAATACTTACTACAGAGGTACACATATTCCCAGAGTTGAAAGAAATTTCATTCAATACCTTCATTCAGAATGATGTAACTAACTTGTTCAAGACCATCTGGAGGCAGATTCAGAATTTTGCATCAAATCTTATAATTCATGCCAAGATTTATTTTAGATGCAAAATACCTTTAGTGCAGCAACCTTCCTTCTGAATATATTCTAAGCATTTGGTAGTACCATGTAGTTGGTTTTTCATAATAAAAATTCATAATAGATATACTTTGTCTTAAACTCACTTCTTCCCATAACATAAATGGAATATATATCCTATGAATCTTTACAAAGTACATTGGAAATTACTATGTTATGTAAATCCATTTTGAAAATAATTTATAATGTTATTTATAGGTAATTGAATTTTGTAATTTTATGACTAAATAAATAGTTAAAGCTGTTCCTTGATCCACATGAAAGTTTACTTTGACAATTATATTGAAACAGAGTTTAGTTTCAAAAATATAATTCTTGTTAGAGGCAGAAAGCAAAGCTTATTCACTGATAATGATACCATAATCGGTGGCAAATAATTCTTACAAGGAATAATCAAGTAATATGTAAAAAAATTCCTAGTTTCCCTCAGAATCTGAATATTATAAACAAATAGGGTAAATAAACTTAAGGTTTGCGCTTACATTAATCATTAGTCATTAATCAGGGCCTTTATCAACTTGGTAAGGTAACTTCTCAAAAATAAATCTATGCACTTGTAGAAGTGATAATCATGGTGGTAATAATTACCAATAAGAGAAATGTGTCCTGCTAAACAATAGTTCATGTGCTCAACTTGGTATGCTTTTCAAGCAATGACTTTAGCCAACAACAAACAAATATCTGGAAATAATATCCAAAATATTTCTGACAACCCATGTTACTAATAATCACTGTCAAATATTTTTGACATTTAACAACAACATATTAAAATTATCTATTTTGAACAAAGTAGTCTAGAAAAATATATCTATCTATAAATGGCATGTTTTTCAGAATGTTTTCACATTTTGATTAGTTATTTAATTAGTTAAATTTTAAATATTTAGGAACAATGTAAAAGGTTGAAATGATTGTAAGAATTCTGAGAATTCACACAAGTAGTAATAGGGCATTAGAGGAAAGATCAATTTGACAACTTCTGAAATAAAAACCTAAATAGAATGAAGTTGAACAAAGAACTTTAAAAAACAAGAAAAGAGATTAGAAATGCAATAAAGAACAAAATGCTGTAAGGCTAATCAAAGCAAATACCCAATTTGAATAGCTATCATCCAATAAGTGATGCAAGATGTTCATTTTCTATATTAACCACTAAGGCAGTGATTGTGTGTCCCTTCCCTTTTAATAATAATTTAAGATTTTGTTGTGTTGTTATTTCTATGCTATGATCAGCACTTATTTATGATAAAAAATATTTGTGAATTCTGTTCTTTGTCTTGAAATAGCACAATGCAGTTTTATATTTGATTCCTTTAGTGGAAATAGTCATATATTGTGATTTCAAAAAACAGATTCCTATAAGATGTCCTCCCAGCATTTCAGATTTTTCTCTATTATACTATTCTATGCCCAATATCATGTGGTTTCTATTCTTATAAGTCAGTATTTTTTAAAAGGACCACATTTAACTTAAGTATGGCTAATACCCTGGTATTCTCAAGATTCCTTAGAAATATCCAGAACACACATCTTAATTATGAATTTATTTTATTTTATTTAAAATTATGAATTTATTTTATTTTATTTAGATATTTAGATACCATTCTGTGTTAACACTCAAACAAAAATTCACAAACATTCACATTTATTCAAATACTATTGAAGGAAAAAAGATAATACATAAAAATAAAACATAGAAAATTATAATTTTAGTTGACAAATTCAGTAAAGACAGTAAAACAGAATAATGTGATAGATAGTGATTGGGCAGGAGGTAATTTCAACTAAATGGCAAAGTAGGCATTTTTGACCAGGTGTAACTTTTCTTAAAGC
The DNA here is from genome assembly GCA_963574355.1 of Loris lydekkerianus. NCBI lineage: Eukaryota > Metazoa > Chordata > Mammalia > Primates > Lorisidae > Loris > Loris lydekkerianus. Next base: position 51,893 of record CAUYPK010056695.1, on the reverse strand, counting down.
TGGTATTTTATAACAAATCCACTAAAACAAAATTCTGATAACAGAGCATTTCAAATTAAACAGAAAAAAAACACAAAACCCCAAAATTATAAGTACATAAATAATTTTAACAAATAAGCAAGTAAATATGACAAGAATAATCCAAAGTAGGAGGCCTATCACCCTTTAGCAAATATCTCTTTTACAGAGATCTTGCTTTCTAATCCACCTGGAAATACTCCGTGAACATGTACTTATTTTGTAACCTGAGACATTGCTGTATTCCTTGATCACTTCTAAGTATTCAGTTTTTATGTCAAGGAAACAAACTAATACTTTTAATTTGCCTACTTATATAGCTAATAAGAGACAGGTCTGAGATTTGAGCCTTAGACTTTCTTATTCCAAAGTCTTTACTGTTTCTATTGCCTCTACAGAAAATCAACTACAAATGTTCTAACTTCTGTGCATTTTCTTCTTTCTCACTTTCTGATATGTAATGCAGGCACTGGCTTAGCTTCAATTAAATCTAAAATTACTTTCTGACTTAAAATAAATGAGGTAAAATTTGTACCTTTCAGAGAAGAATCAGTAACTCCAGAGTGTTCTTCTGTTCTGAATTTGCTACTATACTCAGAACTCTGATTATTGGCAAAAAGAAATTCCTCTGCAAAGTCGATATAGGTGGTACTTATTTGATGATCAGAATGAAATGTTTTTGTTTTTGTCCATTTCAACTACTGATCTAACTACTTCATGCTGAGTAATATAGATTTAAATACAGGAGAAGTTGACCACCCAAAAGACTATAACAAACTGGTTAACATAAGGAGCTAGGCCTACTATACTGATATTTACGTGTGCTGCATGCCTGGCCTATGAAAATTAGGTCAACTTAAGGGGGTGATCAATGTAGGGAGGTGGCCAACTTTGGAGGTTCAATGTATTTCTTCAACAAATATTTGAGGGTCAGCTATATTAGGCTCTATAAGGCACATCCTAGACATGTATTCCAGAGATGAAGAGTATGAAAGGTTCCATTAAACCTACTCACAATCATTTCCCCCCTTTTTAATTTATGTTTTAGGAGATAAGGTCTTGTTCTGTTGCCCAGGCTGGAGTGCAGTGGTGCAATCATAGCTCATACATCCTGAACTTCTAGGCTCAAATGATCCTCCTGCCTCCGCCTCACAAGTAGCTAGAATTACAGGCACACACTACCATACCTGGCTAATTTTTCTTATTTTTTATAGAGACAGGATCTCTCTTTGTTGTCCAGGCTGGCCTTCCAACTCCTAGACTCAAGCAATCCTCCCATAGTGCTGGGATTGGCAGGTTCAAACCCAGCCCCGGCCAAAAAATGCAAAAACAAACAAACAAACAAAAAAAAAACCCAAAAACCCCAAAGTGCTGGGATTATAGGTGTGAGCCATAGTACCTGGCCACACAATCTGTGATGCAGTTATTGTCCTCATTTTCCAAATGAGAAAACTAAAGTTTGAATGTTGTAACTTGTTCAGAGTCACAAAACTAATAACTACACATACACCTATAAGTGATACAATGAGAGCAGTAAACCTTTACATTATTTTTCTTTAATTTTTTTATTCTAGCCACTAGACCACCAGGGACCGTTACATTATTCTTGACTATAAAATCTTAAATTATTTTCAATAAATATTACTAAAAAGTAACTTTGATGAAATCCTTTTATGGAGATCAAGTAGTGTGAGTCAGTTCCTCTTTCCAAGAGTATCTCTAGAAACATAAGAAACATAAAACATGAATAATTTTTATTTTAGAAAATGATACAAGAAAGACCATGATATAATACAGCATTACTTCTAGTGGAGTGATAGTGATATGGAAAACAGAATTCAAGAAGAGAACTGAGAATAGTTTGCAGCAGGGTGGTCTGGATCTGGGAGATGGAATTTAGTGATTAAACAATGTTTAAATACTTTTTATGTGCTGAGGATAAAAAGCTGAGTAAGACATAGTCCCTGTCCTTATGAGCCATGTGTCTGGTTGAGACAGAAAGGCAATTAATAGCACGGATTGATAAGAGCATTGATAAGAGTTATCCTGGAATGCTTATGAGAGCACTAAGAAAGGGGGCATCTAAATCAAGTGGGAGAGACATTGGATGGGACAAATCCCAAAGGACATTCTAAAGGAGAGACTAGAAAAACTATTCAGAAGGAATTCAGTGAAGGGCAAGATTAGCTTGTTTCAGGAGAGGGATCAGGATATATGAAAGTACATAGGCAGGAGATGACATTGTTCACGAACAATGAGCTGAGTCCAGCTGAGTGAAACTATTGAAGTTATTGTGAAAGTAATTTGATGAATGGCTTCAATTTCTCTCAGTGAAGGGGGGAGCAAAGTCTTCTTAAAACAGAATGGGAATATTTTGGAGGTGCTGCCAAGAGGGGCGGGAGAGAGCAGAATAGGAATACACAAAAGGGGATTGCTAAGCAACGCTGAGGCCCCAGTATCATTGGTGCTTTACAGATTCATAGACACACATCTACATCAGTCCAAGTATAAGAGTAGAGAAATGAGATGGTTAGAAGGAGAAGGAAGTAAGAGAATAGCAGTACTAGTAATAGGTGTAATAGTAGAGAGCAAATGATAGGGTCAAGGTGAAATAGAGAAGGCAGAGTAGAACAGACATGTTTAGAAAAACAAAATGGCACGGAGACTGGAGAGAGGTCCTGATAAGGTTGAAGAGTCAAGTTAGAGGATAGTAAGTGATTGAAAGCGGAAAGGATAGGATGTGTGTTTGTTAGGGAGCTGGATGTGGCAGCTTAAGGTCATGGCAGCTTTGAGGATTGAGTCCTGGAAGTGGAACTAAAATAGAGTGGGGTGAAAGTCTTTGATGTACACAGAAGAGATCAAAGACTTCCTGCATGAGCAAAGGCAAAGAATTCCAGTTTTTGCGGAATGTGGTACATGGAATAGTGTGGTGAGTGTGATATAAGTATGGGGATTAATGAAAGAAAAAGCTGGGAGGTGGGAACTCTTTATATTGGACACGAGAACTTGGATTTTAACTATATAGGCAGAGAAGTTTCTAAGGGTGATTTAAAAGAGCCCTCTTAGGAAGGTTATCCAGCAAAAGTGTATAGGATGGTTTGGAAGCAGGAAGAGACTGAAAACATATCTCTATATCTCATTTTCTGCCAGCAATCTTTTTGGGTTCCTTCCGCATGCCCTATCAAGAGATAAAGAATGTCATCCTGGAGGTGAATGAGGCTGTTCTGACTGAGTCCATGATCCAGGTAAGGAGTGAGGTCATTCATTCTGCTGGAGCTGGCTCTCCTGCCAGCTGCGCACCAACCTCAGCTCCTCTGCTTAGATGAAGAGGCTCCTTCTCTAGCTTATTGACTTATGAATGCTAGCTTTGCAGAAGCTGCTGTGTCTCTGGTGGTCAGGTTATTTCTGCTATGTTTTTCAAAAATCCTGCCATCTCACTAGCTGCGCCCCCACCCCCACCCCTTTATTTTCTTCTTAATGGTCCTTGAGCAGAGTGTGGAACTGATAAGAAAGTAAGAGTTGTTTAGGCTCGAGCTGTCAGCTAATCCCACTCAGACTGAGACATCTCTTCTCTTTCAGAACCTCATTAAGCAGATGCCAGAGCCAGAGCAGTTAAAAATGCTTTCTGAACTGAAGGATGAATATGATGATCTGGCTGAGTCAGAGCAGTTCGGTGTGGTGGTGAGTGAGGCCTGTGGCAATAGGCTCTTCTCTGCATCCCTTGTTCCCCTCCCCTCTGGAGAATAAATAGCCTGGGCACTTGTTTCTTACCCCTTATCTATTTTGAACTTATCTTTGTCTCTCTCTTCTCCCTACTCTGGAGCTTAGATCATCCCATAGGAGGTTCAAGCCTGTATCTTTTTCTTACTTTTCTCTCTGTTGGCTGTAATGGAATTGTTTGTCTTCTCCACTAGATGGGAACGGTGCCCCGTCTGCGGCCTCGCCTCAATGCCATCCTCTTCAAGCTACAGTTCAGTGAACAAGTAGAAAATATCAAGCCAGAGATTGTGTCTGTCACTGCCGCATGTGAAGAGTTGCGCAAGAGTGAGAGCTTTGCCAGTCTCCTAGAGATTACCTTGCTTGTTGGAAACTATATGAATGCTGGCTCCAGGAATGCTGGTGCTTTTGGCTTCAATATCAGCTTCCTCTGTAAGGTGAGCCAAGGGGTTTGAGTAGGGCGACACAAGAGAAGTCTATAGCCTCTCTGAGCCTGATGTTGGCCTGAGATTATCTTGGGCATGTCAGGACTAATGATTTCTCTTTTTATCCTAAGCTGCGAGACACTAAGTCCACAGATCAGAAGATGACGTTGTTGCACTTCTTAGCTGAGTTGTGTGAGAATGACTATCCTGATGTCCTCAAGTTTCCAGATGAGCTTGCCCACGTGGAGAAAGCCAGCCGAGGTGGGACAGTTTGGGGTAAAGCCAGAATATGATTCTGAGCCCCCAAAAGCCTCTGCATGGAGAGGGAAATAAATTGCAGTCTAGATTTTTGGGTCATTTTCTGTTCAGACTATTTTAAGTGAGAATGGGGGAGGACTTAGGCATGGTGTCTAAGCCACAAAGGAGGAGTATAAGGCCAAAAAGGGGTCTTTATGTTCAGAAATGGGAAGCACTGTTTCCTTTCCTAGGCAAATACCACTCACCAAAAAAACAACTAGAAGAAAGGCAGGTGTTTTTAGTCAAGGTTAGCAGTTTTTCTCATTCAGAAAGCATAGACTGAATTAACAAAATTAGGCTTCACTGTCCTAGAACTAGACAAAGCAGAAGCATTCAGTAGAAATAAGAACAGATTTCTGCCTTGCCTCTGTCTATGTATATCTCCTCCCTCCCAGACCCTATTCTCTAAAATAAATGAGACCAAGGTCTCAGGGGATTTCATAGATTCATGTTAAATTAAATGAAGTCTCTCTTCTGTACTGTATACCTTGTGGAGGGTGGAGGTTCAATTATCAAATAATCGATAGTCTCATAGGAAAGATGAAAAATTAATGTGAGAAACAACTCAAGTTACTACATAAGAGAGCTAAAATAATTAAGTGTCAGAATATGTGTGTAGATTGAAGCTGTGCTTTGAAGAGTGAAGCTAAGGGGTCTTGAGGCTGGAATTATTTGTAAGCTCTTACTGTCTATTTTGGTATTTCCTTTAGTTTCTGCTGAAAACTTGCAAAAGAACCTGGATCAGATGAAGAAACAAATTTCTGATGTGGAACGTGATGTTCAGAATTTTCCAGCTGCCACAGAGGAAAAAGACAAATTTGTTGAAAAAATGACTATATCCTCTGGAAAGGAATTGCTCCCTGGAAGGGAAAGAAAACTGGTGGATGGGTAGACAACAGGATAGATACAGCAGTGGATAGTTTTCCCCTCTTAAAATAACTTTTTTTCATTAAGTACATAGTTCTTAAAAACATTCGAATTGCTGTGATAGTGAAAGCTAACCCACATAGGTCAACTGAAAGTCCCCCTCACTCATGCACTTCATGTACTCCCTCCCTTCCCAAAGATAACCACTGCCACTGAGCTTCTTGCTGATTTGTACCTCTTGAATTTGTTTTAAACAAAAACTGCATTGTATTGCTTTTGCACATAATACGTCTTAGCCATGTTTCCATATTAGCATGTGCAGAACAGTTTCTTTTTAAATTACCACCTTCTATTTTACAGGTATGTCACAGCTTTTAGTTTACTGTTCCCCTATTTAGGATATTTAGATTGCTTTTGGTTTTTCGCTATTTGAAAACGTTTCGCTATATTAAACGTTCCTTTGCATGTCAGTATGCATCTCTGGGTAATTTTCTGGGTTAGAGAAGTGAATGTGCTTCTCGGTGTTGGTCCTTTACTCCTTGGCTGCACAGTTTTGTGAAGGATGCACAGGAGCAGTATAACAAGCTGCGGATGATGCATTCTAATATGGAGACTCTCTATAAGGAGCTGGGTGATTATTACCTCTTTGACCCGAAGAAGTTATCTGTGGAAGAATTCTTCATGGATCTGCACAACTTTAGGAATATGTTTTTGGTGAGCAAGGGATACCTAGTGACTGAATCTTTTGTGGACTTTTCTCACTTTCCACAGGCTACATGTGGGTGGTGGTAGGTGTACATATATGTCTGTGTGTTCTTTCTCCCTCCTCCCCACAGCAAGCAGTCAAGGAGAACCAGAAGCGGCGGGAGACAGAAGAAAAGATGCGTCGAGCAAAACTAGCCAAGGAGAAGGCAGAGAAAGAACGGCTAGAGAAACAGCAGAAGAGAGAGCAGCTTATAGACATGAATGCAGGTGAGTAGTGAAGAGGGCTGATAAATTGAGACAGGAACTTTTGGAAGGCTTCTCTGTCTAAAATCTAGAGGCCAGAGAGAATAGCTCATGTCTGAGCTCAACTCCTGGCAAATGATTTTTGGCAGCTCTCTACCTCCAGTTCTTGATGCTTGACTTTAACCCGAATTCAGTTCTAAGCACATTCCAATTTTCTCGCTTTTGCTGGTTCTTGCATTATATCTTATCTCCCCAGTGATTTTAGTATTGCTGTAATACGTACTTTCCTTCTGCCCATCCAGAGGTTTCTCAGGCATGTTCTCATTACCTCCACTAATCTTTTGGGTTTTTCTCCCCAAAATGTTTTCCTGACCTTCCTCCCATCTTTTCATGGTGGCTTGTCTTCCCTTTCTGCTTATTTCACTAAGTACTGTGTCCCTAGTCCCTTAGCACAGTTATACATACTATACGATTATAAATGGATTGAACTTCTGAAAGGGATGAGGAGCTGGCCACCCTCTTCTTTTTCAGCAGAATCTCTATTTCACTACCAGAAGTCTGTCTTTGTTGAAACATTTGGTCTCAATTACTCTGTTTCCTGTTTCTGCTGCTTTCCTGCTGCTGATTCCCTGCCCTTCCACCCCCACTGCTCTCTCTGTGGGCAGCGGAAATACAGCATACATTACTTACACAGCACTGAGCTGATGCCACCCTGCTCTGAACCTGAGGGGCCACAAGCCTACGCAAGCAGAGGAGTTTAAAGGGGGTTTTAGGCCTGCCAGTTATGTTAAAAATCAGCACTTTGTGGAGCACAAGCAGCAAGTGCTGCTATAATACCAGTGCCTCTTTTTCTCCCAGGGACTTTTCTTTATACTTTTCTGGAGCACAATTCCCTTACCCTTACCTCAGATGTAAGCCACAAACCTGTACCAGTAATGCTATCAAAGCCCACACCTAGTATCCATCACCTTCTCCTGGACCTCAGTGGTTCTTCAGGTATTAGGATGCAGTGGGGAAAGTGGAGTCCAGCTGTGCTGTGGGATGAGGGCTGCACCCCGTCGGCAGGTGGCGTAGTTGACCTTGCCCTGTTCCCAGTACCCTACTTAATCAAACAAGGTTGGTATGTAGGTCAGATACACTGGTGATGCTCAACCACCAGGTGGCGCTGGAAGCAGTGAGCCCCTACCTTGGCTCTGGCAGCCAACCGGCTCCGTGGGATTTCACAGTTTCAGATTTCACTACCCTGAGCTGTTGCCATGGAAACTGAACAGGCTGGAACAAGGATTCCACATTAACTCTTTGAGACCCAGGCACTGGAGGCAGCACTTAACTGTTGAAATACACACTTGACTAGTGGTTCTCCTTCCTCAGCTCTGGTCTGAAACCTGAACCACGCTCTCCATGAGAGGTATTTTGTAAATTAGAGTGAAACATTGAGATAAAGAGTGAATGATGAGGTTGCTTATTATTATCACAACTTCAGTCTTTACTTATCCTGATCTTGGAGTTGGGCAGTTCAGCAATTCTGTGTGCCAGTCCTGACTGGGATACAGAGGATGGCAAAGTTTGCCCTGGATAGTAGGCAGTGACATCTTTTGTTTTGACCATTTTTAAACAGACGCAAGTAAACACAAGCCTGTGAGACTTAAGATTGAGCATTCTTTGTTCTTAGCTGCCAGCCACTGTGGAGGAGGGGAAGCCAAGTAACAGCCATGCATTTTGTGTGGGGCTTGACATTTGCTGCTCTGGCTGAAGCGTTTATATTCTCCATCTTTGTTCTTCATGACAGAGGGCGATGAGACAGGTGTGATGGACAGTCTGCTAGAGGCCCTACAGTCCGGGGCAGCATTCCGGCGGAAGAGAGGGCCCCGTCAGGGTAAGTAAACAAATGGAGCTCAGCCTGAGTTGGAGGGGGTGAACCCTCTTAGCTCCTAGTCCTCTCATCTTGAGCTAAAGAGCAGAAAATGGTGCCTTCAGGGTTTAGAAACTTCTCCACAATAGTCCTTGCATCTAGAGTAGATTATCTAGTCCCGTTTCTCTCATGTTAGAAAGTACTGACTTGGGATAGTAGGGTTTGAGGGACTGACAACAAACCAGTTATATTTTATTATTCTTGCATTTCTTTTCACTCTTGAAGGCAAGATTTGGAACAAGGAAACTATGTTGCAGGACACAGGGATTTGACTGTGTGTGGTTATGAAAAAAATTGATCGAAATACATAACTACACTTGAGGTATAAATTAAAACACACACACAAAAAAAATAGTGTCCTTACGCTCAGTTTCACAAGCAGAAAACATATCTAGATCAGACTAATAAAGTATAAAATTCTGTGAGAGAAGGTTAGGTTTAGGAGCCTGTCACCTGAAGGATTGTGCCATGTGGAAGACTACCTTTTCTTTAGGTGCAGTAAGCCTCCACTGCCCTTGCCTTCCCCTATTCACTCCCCTTGCAGCCTACTTTCTCAACCTTCAGAAAATGTAAGTGGATTACATTGAACCAGAACCTCTAAAAAGAATTATAGAAATAGGAGGACAAATAATCCAGGCATGAGTATGGGAAGGATTAATGGTTAAGTTTCCCTGGAGGGCAGCATACAGTGGCCAAGAAACTAATCCAAAAGGTATGGCCAGTGCTCTTTGTTACATGGAGTTGACCCACCCATGTGTTTAGTGAAGGGCCTTTGTGGCTAGGAGTGATAATTTCTTCCCTAGGCTGAAGGACAAGAATTACAGAAAAGGCATCATTAAAGGTTTCTACTTCAGAGGGATTAAAACATGTTCTTTTTCCTGACTGTTGGCACTCTGTAGCCCATTTGATATGAGCTTTACTTTATGAGGTTATTATAAAGAGAAGTTGTATGGCTTGTTTTCGCCAGTGCTTAGCTATTAATACAGTGGTATCTGTAGGGCCTGTAGTATGTGTCATGGCCTGGAAAGGGAACCTTAGGATCAAGGTATAGAGCATTTTAGCCCACAGAAACTCAGTGTCCTGACCTGAATTTTGTTGATCACTATGTGTTTCACCTTTCCCAGCTAGCTGCCTATTTCTACTGTATTTCTACTATACTTGAAATACCTAGAGGGAAATTCCCTCCTAAAGGGCTCTTCTGTATGACTTTAGAACCTTATCTAAATGGAAGAATTCCTAGTTACAACTCTTAACCCTTTTCTGGCATCATCTGAATACAGGCTCTTTAAAGAAAAGGAAAGGTACGTAGGAAGGCCTTAGAACTTTTTGGGATAGAGCATTCAGCATTATAGACAGTTTAGGTAGAGAATGCCACTAGTATTACTATATTACTTTTGTATTTAGTCTTTAGGTTTTTTGCAACATCATTTCCTACTTACCGTATAAGGTGAAGTGGCTATATGTTAAGTATTTCTAGCCTAAGGAAAGTACATTGATTTCATCTCATCTCTGTTTTCTTTGACCCCTTCAGCTAAGTACCAACTTACATCAGACTTTTGGTGGGGAATTCCCTGTTAAACCTCTTCCTGTGGAACTATACTAGAATCCCAGATGCTTCCTTATACATAGGCAGCCAGACATCTATGGCTTCCCTTTGCTGGGGAGACCCCATTCTTCACTTCTTTCCAAGTAAGGAAACTAGGACTCATAGGCAAAAGAAACAGGGATTTTTTCAGAACCTAATTGTTTAGCAGAGGACCTGAATTAGTCAAAGTACTATCTTCCAGTACAAGAAGGAATAGGAAAAAATGTATACTACGAGATATTCAAGTGAAAAATATGTGAAATAAGAATACATATCTTTAGGTGGCTCCAGACTGTAACCTTGTGTTTCTGGGCTCTCAGGTGAGTTTACTAAATATACCTCAATATATCTGGGAGAATCTTTCCAAGAAGACATTTCTAGTTATTCTGGTAACTTCTTTAGATCTGGTTATATTCATATCAGGTAAAGTGATGTGATACAGCTTCACATTAAATGTAAATAGAAGATGGACATTGAAATGAAGTATAAAGAGCATAGGGCTAGGTAGGGATCAAAAAGACCCAAAGTTAAATCTAGCTCTGGGACCATCTGTGTTACCTTAGGCAAGTTACTTAATGTTTTTAGGACTCAATCTCCTCATGTATAAGATGAGAGTTGCATTAAAATGGTCTCCAGCATCCCTTCTAACTCTTGAGTATTTTTTATACAATGTCAATAGGGTTAAGAGGAGAAAAAAAGAGAGAGGCTAGGCCTAGATAGCCCCATGCTCAAAATACAAAGGCTCTGGTGGCTGTAGTTTTCCCTGTGTGGCTACTGGATTTAGCTGTTCAGTTCTTGCTAAGCTGTCTCTCACTATTCCTCTTGGCCAATTACTTTGAGCCAAAAAATAGAAGCACTATCAAGCATATCTGCCTCACAGTCCTCCTTATTCCCAGAATGGCAGCTGTCCCTATTCAAAGACACTAGCCTTTTTCCTAGGTTTAAAGGAATGTTTAAATCTTCCGGTCTCTGGAGACCTGTGGGAGTGACTAGTATACAAAGACCCATTGAGGAGTCAGAAGAGAAGAGTTACTATCAGAATTGATTCATTAAAAGCAACAGATAAACTGCTGTGATCTGCAGGGTATGGGAAAACAATGGTTTGAGTGTCAAGGGGAAGAATCCATGTGATTGTATTATAGCTATTGTTTCAGGCCCATGATTGAGTCAGCTTGTGGTTTTAATGACCACAAGCTGACTTGTGGTTTTATCTCCATGTCTGAATTATGGCCCCTTATAAACAGGCTGTTTGCTCAATGGGATAAAAGTCAAGGGAAGAAAAAATTCACTTCTCTCTCCCTTTCCTTCCCTGTACCACTTTCCATCTTCCCTGTTGGTTTCACTTCTGCCTAACAGAACCTTAGAGTTGGAAGGACTCTAAAGACCTCTAGAGATTAGTATCTAACCAGCTCATAAGTAAAAGGATTTCAGACCTAGATAAGGTCTTGTGCAGGTCTGCATGCTGGTTAGTAATAGAGCCAGAACCTTAGCCCACTTTTGTGAATCCAAGTCCAAGGCCATTTCTACTAAGTCTACATGATTGGACAGTGACCTCTCAGTATGGGCCAGAATATTTTATTTTATTTATTTATTTATTTATTTTTTGGTTGCAGTTTTTGGCCGGGGCTGGGTTTGAACCCACCACCTTCGGCATATGGGGCCAGCGCCCTACTCTGTTGAGCCACAGGTGCCGCCCTTTCTTCTTCTTCTTCTTCTTCTTTTTTTTTTTTTTTTGAGACAGGGTCTTGCTCTGTTGCCTAGGCTAAAGTGCAGTGGCATGGTCATAGCTCACTGAACCTCAAACTCCTGGGCTTAAACAATCCTCCTGGCTCAGCCTCCTGAGTGGCTAAGACTATAGGCGTGCATCACTGCACCCAGCTAATTTTTTTTTTTATAACTTTTTGTAGAGACAGGGTTTCACTCTGTGGCCCCAAGGCTGGTCTCAAACCCCTGGCCTCAAGCAGTCCTCTCAGCTAGGCCTCCCAAACTGCTGGGATTACAGGGGTGAGCCATTACATCAAGCCTAGAAATATTTTTTTATACCTTCTAGCAATGACAGTCATAGACATGTTGGAATCTCTTCAGACAGATTTTCTGATGACTGCCTATCTAGAGAAGGTTGATAAGAATGTTTCCTGTACCACTACTTACTCTCCCCAAACTTCTGTAAAAATAGGAAAGAAATAGGCAGCACCTGTGGCTCAAGGAATAGGGCGCCAGCCCCATATGCCGGAGGTGGTAGGTTCAAACCCGACCCTGGCCAAAAACTGCAACAACAAAAAAAATAGGACAGAAAGTATAATTAGAGTTTTAGACAGTTTATTTAGGAGGGTAATGATAGGCCCATCTGTCCTAGTTTCCTCTTCCCTAAGGAAGCATATTAACAAGAGTGCTTTCTCTTTAGTAAAAGTTCTTCGCCTGTGTTTTAATAAAGATCTTTTCCCAAATCATTAACCTTTTAAAATTCAGCTACACTAGTATTATATTATATGGTTGGTTTTATTGGTGTTTTTATCGCAGCATGCCCTCCCAACTTTTAGGAATCTCATGTCAGAAAACTTTGACCAGTGTCTCAAGATTGTTCCTTTTCCCCATCCCATGCTACATTCAGGATCCTTCCTGATTGTATCTAGTCAAAATATTTATCTGGTTCTATTTATCTGGGGTTCTTTTGGAGACAAGGGCGTTGTAGTCCCAGCTACTTGGGAGGCTGGGGCAAGAGAATTGCTTAAGCCCAAGGGTTTGAGGTTGCTGTGAGTCTACTGAGGGTAGACTCTACTCTACACACTCCACTGAGGGTGATATAATGAGTCTCTGTCTCAAAAAATAAAAAGTATACAGAAAGAATTAAAGAAAAGAGCATCTTGGGCCTAGTCACACTTTAATGCTGATTTCTCCTATGTTGCCCAGGCAACTGCCCTAAAGGCCCAGTGTTCTTTTCCCCAGGTTCTAGAGTGAGAAGTTGTTTCAATGTATACACACCACTAGAGTTACATACACAATTAGTTGCCGTATTTTCTTAAATGCTAAAGACAGAATTTAAAGAAGCAATAAAGTATTATCAAGCCACTACCTTTCTGGACAGGAGAAATGGTGTCTAGAAAGGGAGTACTTCTGGAAAGATTGGACTCTCAGCAGGTCTGAAGAAGATTTTGGTGGTGAGAAACTAAGAAGGCAGATAGGAGAAGCATATAATATAAACTGTTACAGTCTACTCTATAGGTGGGTTCTTTTTCCTTACCTGTCACTGATATGCTCTTAATCCAATGAGTGGGTTGGTGAAATCCCCATAGTTTGGGTAATATACCTCTGATCTATAACTAGGTAAGCTCTTGTGGTTATCAGCCAGGATCTTCACTGCTTTTTCTCTTGGTAGACAATCCCTTGTGCCCCTGGGAGGAGGAGGAGGAGGACACTTACAAATTGGTAACATGTGGGCATGGCTGTGTGCTCCCTGCCTGACCTGTAGGTAGCCTCTGCTGGGGGGAACACAGTGGCTGTGGGTCATGGCTGTGCAGGAACACTGACAGCCTTAGTGAAGACTTGGGCTTTCTTTTTTTTATTTTTTTTGACTTGGGCTTTCTGATCCTATTTGGCTTCTGCCTACCTAAAGCTTTTTGCTGATCCAAAGGAAGCACTTTGTTCACTGGCCCCTTGGGGCTCTTCCTTCCTACTCATTCCACTGCTACCCCAACCTTATAGTCTTCATTTGGGAGTGCTAGGCTCGTGCATCTGACCCTGCTTCTTTAAGGCTGTAGCACAGTGGCATGATCATACTCACTGGAACCTCAAACTTCCACCTCAGCCTCCTAAGTATCCAGGACGATAAGCACATACGGCACCATGCTCAGCTGCTGCTGCTGTTGTTGCTGTTGTTGTTGGTGTTGTTGTTTTGAGATGAGGTCTAACTATGTTACCCTAGTTAGAGTGCTATGGCATCATCAGCTCACTGCTACCTCAAATTCAGGTGATCCTCCTTGTCTCAGCCTCCTAAGAAGCTGGTACTATAGGTGTACAACATCACACCCAGCTATTTGTTTTTTTTTTTTTTTTTTTTTTTTTTTGTTAGAGACAGGGTCTCACTCTTGCTCAGGCTGGTCTTGAACTCTTGGTCTCAAGTAATTCTCCTGACTTGACCTTCCAGCCTGCTAGAATTACAAGCATGAACTGCCACACCCAGCCACACAGCTAATTTTTCAAATTTTTTTGTAGAGACAGTGTTTTCACTGGATTGCCCAGGCTGGTCTCAAAACCTTGGCCTCAAGTAATCCTCCCACCTCAACCTCCTGAAGTGCTGGGATGACAGGCATAAGCCATCACAGCTGGCCTTTTTCAAAAAATTGATACCAATTTTTTCACGTACTTGAAATTCACCAATTTATTATTCAGGCCAAGTGTTTTTAGTATAATCAAAAGATTGTATAACCATCACCACTATCTAATTCCAGAATATTTTCATCATCCCCCAAAGAAAAATCCCATACCCATTAGCAATCACTTCTGATTCTCCCCTCTCACAGCTCCTGCCAATCACTAATCTACCTTTTATCTCTATAGATTTGCCTGTGCTGGTCATTTCATAGATATGGAATCTTAACATATGGATTCCCTTTTGCTTCTGGTTTCTTTCATCCCAGGCAGCTTTCTGTGTACATGCAGTTGCTCTGTGCTGCCTTCTGGGTGAGGCATGGAATAGGTAGACATTTTGAGATGCCAAGGGGCCCCCTTTCAATTGATACTGGGGTCATAAGTCTGGATACATAAATGAATATGAGAACCTTAGGGATGGAGCCCAGCAGTTAAAATAGAAACTCATGGACTTACTGGTTCTCTTCCTCCTATTTGGGCTAATAATTGAAACTTCAGAATCCCTTAGGTAATTGGGCTGAAATTTCTTTGTAGGGGTCCTCTCCTGGCTATCCTTGGTTCCAGCTCCACCTTTTCTGACATACCTTTTGTTACACCCTCCTCAATACATACACACATGCACACATACACCCTACATGCCTTGTGGGGCCCTTGGCATTTGTATTACCCTTGAAGAAGTGGGAAAGTGTGTAGGCATGTGGGCATTTGCTGTTGGAGGAACATATGGGAACATGATGTACATGTATGCCAGTGAGTAGCGGCTGGCTCCTTTTTTCAGGAGTCCCCCAGCAGCCGGCTGAAGACCATCTTCTGTGATCCTCCCAGGCTGATTGACAAGTGTTTTGGCCTAGGAGCTTCTTGAGAACTATCAAGAAAACAAAAATAATACTACTTACTGAGCTTTAACCTATTTAATTCCAACAACCTTTTTATGAGAAATAAACTTTGAGCCGGGCACGTGTCTCACACTGAGGTGGGCAGATCACCTAAGCTTACAAGGTTGAGACCAGCCTGAACTAGAGTGAGACTTGTCTCCAAAAAATAGCTGGGCATTGTGACAGGTGCCTGTAGTCCCAGCTACTCAGGAGGCTGAAGCAAGAGAATAGCTTGAGCCCAAGAGTCTGAGATTGTTGATGCCACAGCACTCTACAGGGGTTGGAGGACAAAGTGAGTCTGTCTCAAAGTAATGAAATAAACTTTGAGTACTTCATCTCTCTTTAAGTCACATAACTAACACTTAACCCCAATTCTGCCTGTCTAGCTGTATTCAAACTTTTGTAGTTTTCACACAGCGAAGCACAGGCAAATTTTACTCTCTTGTTGCACCACACTCTATTATTATTATTTTTTTTTTAAGAGGCAGAGTCTCTACCTCCTTGGTAGAGTGCTGTGGCGTCACAGCTCACATCAACCTCCAGCTCTTGGGCTTAGGCGATTCTTTTGCCTCAGCCTCCCGAATAGCTGGGACCACAGGCGCCCACCACAACGACTGGCTATTTTTTTGTTGCAGTTTGGCAGGGGATGGGTTTGAACCGGCCACCCTCAGTATATGGGGCTGGCACCCTACTCACTGAGCCACAGGCGCTGCCCGCTTTTATATTCTTTGCTACCCGAAGGTACATCCCACATTTTGATCTCTACCCCTCCTTCTTCTAAGTAAGGATCTCAGCGAACTAGACAGGGAGGTCACATCTGCATGGCTTATAGCTGAATGTCTGCTATAGAGTTTGAAAGAAACTAGAAACTAGGCCTTCCATGGATAAGATCTCTCATGTCTTCTTTTGCAGCAAACAGGAAGGCCGGGTGTGCAGTTACATCTGTGCTAGCTACAGAGCTGACCAAGGATGATGCCATGTCTGCTGTTCCTGTCAAGGTGCCCAAGAAAACGGAGGCAGTCCCCACAATCCTTGAGGAAGACAAGGAGTTAGTTGGCCGTGCAAGCTAAGCTGGGTCCTATGGCCATGGCAGCTCCTGAGTGGAGCCCCAGACTGTCCCGCCCTACAGCATGTGCCTAAAGGCTCAAGGGGATATTCCTCTGGGGTGGCCACTCCCACCATCCTGACCCTGTCTTTCTGGCCTGCTGCTCTCTGAACATCACAGACAGCTTCATCCAGAAGAAAAGGGCAATGTGGGGGAGGCCTGAGCCCAACCCAGCCAACCCTGGCTGTTGTATTACCAAAGCAGGGTCTGTGTTTGCTGCCTTAACCCTGTCCCCTCTCTGTTACTCAGAGGGCCTCATCTCTGACAAGGCCCAGCCTGCTTTCTTAGCCCTGACTTTCTAGTGGGCAGTGGGCTTTCCCTTAGGTCAATCTTGCTGGCTTTGTGCTTTTCTTTTGTGGTTTCTCTGGCCCTGAGAACAGCATGGGGCTTATGAACCTTTGGGCTAGATATATCCTTTCATTGCTATCACCTCTGCTTTTCCCTTCCCTCTCCTGGCTATTATTTATTACCAGTGGTGTGGCATCAGGAGCTGATCCTAGGGAAGTGGGAAGCAAATCCCACTCTTACCCCACCTTCTTGGAAAAGGCCTCCCAATACAAAAAGGATCTGGACCTCTTTACCTGTTCGGCCGTGGCCCAGGCCAGAGCTTGTCGGCAGGCAGACTGACCATAGCAGTGTGGGACCTGTGCCCAGCCTGCTGCCATGCTTTATGTCTTTGCCTCTCTGGACCCTGTGTACCACCCCCCAGGCTACCAAGCCAAGGCCTTTCCTCATGCCTTCCCTGAGAGCTTTGGTGCCTCTCATCTGGATTATGGGCTGTATTGTGACCATCTCAACACCTCACCCCCTGTCTCCAAGGAAATGGGAGGTGGTGCCTCCTGGCTGAGAAATTGTTTTGCAAATGGATCTATTTTTGTATGTAAAAAAATTTTTTTTAAAGCAGACTCTTCCTTCCCCCTTTCTCCTCCATAATGTAAGATGTGTTGATGGTAATTTCCAGAGTTCCTGGGGTTTCTCCTCACAGGCCTCAATCCCCAACATGCCTCTCTACCTTTACCTTAGCCCTCAAGCCTCTGGACCCTTGAGGCTAAGGCAGACTCTCCCAGGATCATTTCTGGGCAGGAGGAATCTTTTCTCGGTTTGAGCTGGGCCAGGCCTAAGAGTAGCAGGAGCTCTAAGACCACAGCGTTTTTAAAATTAATAAATTTATCAAGCCAAATGTACAAATGCTATCTGCACACTCTGAGGAAGTGCACAGGAAGTGCCCCTGCACACTGTATCCCTACTGTTCTGAACAGTGGGCAAACTGAACTGTTCGGTGGTCTCGGCCATAGAAAGCACAAATTCTTTGGCTTAGGGTGATATTTTTGCCCTCCTTGTGCCCCCTGTCAGGTTTCCATCCCCAGATAGGGAGAAAGAGTGTGATACTGTTAGGGTTTGGCCCAGAATATAGTTGTTAGAGCAAGGGGAGCTTAGGAAACTTGAGCGCAACTACAGGGAGGCCTTGCAGCCAGGAAGTTTTGGTTGCTAGAGCCTCTGTATGAAGGTGCAAGGGCAGCTCCTCTGAGCTGTTACTGGGAAAACTCTAGTAAAAGGAGTCTCTTGCTCCCCTGGGTCACGTCCTTCTCCCTGCTCATGGATATCTGAAACTTTAACTCTTTTTTAATGTACTTTTGCTAAGATGAATTTAATAAAAAGGGGGGGGGAGGACAAAAATGCAACTGTTTCCCATACCTCTTGGACTTCTGGGATACCATCACCTCCAGTTGTTGGGTTTGTTTCCAACTGTTAATAAAGCATTGAAATGGTACTGTCTTACATTCTCCTTTGTGAATTTCCAAGCTGTTTTCACTGAAGTTTAGGCTCCTCTGATCTTTTTCCTGCCTCAAACCCCTGGTTGACCTGATAGATCACTGTGAAAAAGCTAAAGGTGCCAGACACTGTGCTTGGGCACAGGGTTAGAAATGATTAATACATGGTGGTTTCTATCCCACCAGAGCTCTCCTCAGGGCTGTTTGCCCTCAGTAAAGGAGTAGGCACCCAGTTGAGCTCCCCAGCGTTTCTGCTTTGCTTGCCTCTTGGCTTGAAGCCCTTTCTGGAACACAGTTTCATCTGCCTCTTGCTGAGAGAAGCATCTGACTCCTATTTTCCTGTTCCCACTGCTCTTTTGGTGGCCATAGACCACATTTCATACTAGATGGCTTACACTGGGTTGGGAACCTCAGCCTACCCAGCTGAGGTCAGAAGCCCAAGGTCATGCACCAAATAGCCACTTACAGAGCCATACTTACCTGAGTGGTTGTGACCTCCACAAAGAAACCTTACCAGCAACCAGCAGACCCTGGAGAGACAGGGAGGGGCCTGAGAAGGACCACAAACTCATCTGGGCAGGCTCTGGAACCATAAATAAAAGCCTTCTAAATAGCCCTGGAGCCTGGGCAGCTGCCCAGTATGGCCAGAGGTGTGGGGGTGGGCTGCCTGCCGGCCTCTTTTCCCTCTCTACCCCAGAGGCCATGCATTTCTGGCTCAAAGCTTTATAGACACACATACCAATTAGGGGACCAACCACAGCTGCTCACGTGCTCTGCCAGTCTGCTGCTGTGCCTGGAATAGAACCTAGACGCCTGCCACCCCACCCCTCTGCAGCTTGTCTCTGAGAAGCAAAACCTTACTTCCAGCTCAGCAACCGCGCGCACCACCCTTCCTCCCACGCAAGAAAGTCGCCCCCAGATTCTTAGTTTGAAGGTTTGGTTTCCATGACAACAGACAAGGAGGGAGCAGAACCGGCTACCCGGCCGAGAGAGACGCCGCAGCTGAGGAAGCCCTAAGACAGCCTCCGCACTGCCTAGCTGAGCCGCGCGATAACCCCAGCGGCTCGGTGTTCCTCCACCCCTCCCACTTCCCTTCCCTCTCCCGGCTCGGCCGGGAGATTTCCGCAGCTTCTCTGGCTGCAGCAACCTTGGGATCCCTCAGAGCTTAGCGCGGAAAGGGGGGTGGGGAGATGAGAGAGCCGCAGTGAACGCAAAAGCATCAAGGAGACGGGAGCTGGGTCGGCGGGCGATCTCATTTCCTGGACGCCCTTTCAGTCCCCTTAACCCTCCTAAGAAAGTGATAAGCCCTCCTACTTCTTTAGTTTCACTGGGGAGAGGTAAGCGGGAAGGCGAAATCCAGATGGGGAAACTGAGGCCCAACCTTTGGAGAATCGCCTCCTGCATTCCGTCCCACTCCCTAGTTGTTCCCCAAACCCTAGGCAGCGGGGGTGGAGGGGACAGGCAAGGAAGAGTCCTTGCTCCTCCCGCGAAGCCTGCCGGGTCGCTCCAGTGCGGGTGATTTTAGCCGCCGAGAAGGGGCGGGAACTGAGGAAACATCTCTGCCTCCTCCCCAGAGCTTGTTGCAGGCTCCTATCGTCCGTGCCCGCGCCCGCCACGCGCCCGCGCCAGGGTCTCCTCTTCTGCCTGGAGACAGCGGCAAGCTTAAGATTGCACACTCAGTTGCGCGCTGACACGCCGCACTCGCAAATCCCCACCCCCACAACGGACCTGCAAGCCGATTACACACAACAGTGTACAGATCCACAAGCACGATTACAGTCAATCATAGGCATACGGTTACATAGGCACAACGGTATTGCAAGCGTATACAGCCATATTGGACAGTCACACATAATTCAGAAACAGATCTAGACGCACAAGGACACACACCAAGATGCAAACAACAATCGCCTCCCAATTCATTTCTTACAGCACACACCTGGCAGCTCATTTCATCCACACATGTCAGGAGCCTCCATCTCTTACACAGAAACGTACAACCTTTCAGAAGAAACCTTTTTATTATTTGTCGAAGAAAAAAAGCCATATAAATATTAGAGTATAAAACTTGCGTGAGACTCAGGAAGAGGGTGGGGTGGGAGCTACGTGACTATGCGAAGAGAAGCGCTTAGCGGAGTCAGTACGAGGGAGAGGGTCGCCGCAGCGCGTGGACACAGCACGAAACACAGCACGGGCCGCCGCAGGCAGATTCAAGGACAGACGGCTGCGCGGAGCCCGCCGCCCGCTGCCCACTCGCCATCACGTAAAAGCACACCGCACTACACTACTGGCTATTCTACACCAGCCGAAAGGGGGAGAGGACTCGACTCTACTGCAGGGGCTGGGGTGGGGTTCTCTGGCAGCCCCGCTGGATGAAGCGGACCCAGGGGGTGAAAGAGGGTGTAGAGAGGAAGTTCTATGCACAAGGAGGCACTGGGGAACTTTAACCAGGCTCTGGCCACGAGGGGGCGGACTGGGGGCCTGGGCAGTGGCTTTTACAGAGAAGAAATGGCACCTGGCAAGGTGAAGGACTGAGTTCTGGGAAGTGCAGGGACCCCGTGGAGAAGCTCCAAACTGGACTGAGACTTTCTGTCCGCTTGGTCCCTTGCCTTCCAGGGACTAAGAAGGTCCCAGCTAGCTCTACCTTTCCTGCTGGGGCTCCAGTGACCCTTCTACCAGAGGCACCTCTGGAGTACCCTGCACCTCCAGGAGCCCTTCTGACTTCTCCAGGGGACCTGATCCTAAACCTTCTGAGAGCTTCCTTGGTCTGAAATGCCAGTTTAAATCCATTGGTCCTGGTAGCTCCGCCCAAAGCTGGCTGCCTGGGCTGAGCCCTATTTGTAGGGGGTGAGGGTCCAGCCTAGTGGTTGGCTTATGGCTGGAATTTGGGGATCTGGTCAGTACCCTGGGGACATACAAGCCTCCTGCAAGACCCTAACAACCGATGGGTCAAGCTTGTCCATTCTCTCCCCCCAATCTACATACACACACACTTCCCTTCCTTATCTTACTACCCCATACTGTCTTGGAACATGCAATGGAGTCTCTTATTTGAGAAGGGGTAAGGTAGTCACAGCATGCAGTGGGAACATCAAACTATGGAAAACAAAACAAAAGACTATTCCCCAGGGCATTGGGAAGAGGCTTGGTAGTAAAATGCTTTCCCTAAATTCAGCAAGCATCCGTACCATGGGGATGGTGACCATGTTCTCCAAAATTTGAGCATTGGTCCCAGGTCTGGAAGATGAAGGGACTGGACCAAACCATGCTTTGGGGGAAGACTGAGAATCAAAGGAGAGGCCAAGAGGTCATGACACCTTTCCAACTCAGAATTATGAGCCTTTTTAGGTCACCTGGTACCTCTACAACCTAACCATATTACTCAAGAGAGAAGAACTATTAAAGAAGTGGGGCAGGGCAGGGATGGATGGGCCTGATTGATTTGGAAGATGGAGGAGTTCAGCTGTAACTAAAGGGGGTGTGACAAATGGTTCTTGGTGTCTACACTAACCCCATGACCCCCATGGGTACAGCAATTGATTGGATGGGGGTTCCCAGCAGAACTCCCTTTGCATATTCAACCCCCTGGGGGCAGAGAGGGGAGGTTTTGACTGGGCACTTGTTTCTGTTTCCCAAGGGGTGCATGGCCTTGGCCCCTACCAGTATCCTGGGGGTGAGCCCTGAATTCTGAGGCCTGGGTACACTTAAGGAGAAGCTGGGCTGCTTGGGGAGGAAGGCTGCCCTGTGGCTCTAGGCCTGGCCTCCACATTACTTCTTCTCCTTCTTGCCTGACTTCTTCTTGTTGCCATTGCCACCTGCTGGGGCCTTGCCATCCCGCTTGCCAGCTGCATTGGTCAGTGTGGCATTGCTGCCAGGGATGTAGACATTCTGGCGGTAGTCCGGCACATGCTGTAGCGTGAACTGGGGTCCATAGCGGGCACTCAAGCCCATGGTGCCAGCACCCCCTCCCAGGGTGGAGCTTCCATCAGCAGCTTCTGTGGAGACAAGGGAAGATCAGATTGGGGTTAAACTTAGGGTGCTTAATACCCTAAGCATTTAATGAATGCCTATAAAGCACCTAGAGCCCTGACCATGCTGAGCTCTGGGAATACAGTAATCACCAAGGTTGTCTCTATCCATCTGGAATTGAGGGTATAGGTTAAGAGGCTCTGGAATAAAAAAGCCTAGGTCTGATTCCTGGTTCTTTTTCATACTGTGATCCCTGGGGAAGTCTCCCTGTGCTGCCTCACTTTTATGACTGCAAAATGGGGATAATAACAGTATCCACCTCTTCTGGTTTTGATGAAAGCTAAATAAGCAAATGTATGTAAGATACCTAGAATAGTGCCTGGTAAGTGCTCAAATCATGCTACCTAGTGTCTCAGGGCTGAGATACTAGCTCTTGAATCCTTACCCGAACCAGTGGAGACTCTGGCTTCCACACTGGACCATGGACTCCTAGAGGACAAAAGCCATGTGTTGTACATGCTCTTGGCCTTCTCCAACCAGTACCTGGCACAGAATAGTTATTCAGTAGTTCTGTTCTTAGTTATATGGGGGTGGAGGTGGGGAGTGCTCTTTTAAGCATTCATTTCATAAGTGCATTTGACTGCCTTCTCTGTGCCAAGCACTTTGCTAGATCGTTCATGATCACTTTTTTATTTTAAGACAAGATTTTGCTCTGTCACCTAGGCTAGAGTCTAGTGGCATGATCACAGCTCATTGCAGTCTTGAATTCCTGGGCTCAAGTGATTCTCCGACAGTATCTCCCACCTTAACCTCCAAAGTAGCTGGGACTACAGGCTTAAGTTACCATATTTTTAAAAAATAATTTTTTATTTTATTTTTTTTAGATTATTTTTATTATTTTGTTGTTGTTGAGACAGAGTGTCAAGTTGTCACCCTGGCAGAGTGCTGTCATGTCAAAACTCACAGCAACCTCCAATTCTTCTTCTCAAGTGATCCTTTGCTTCAGTTTTTCTATTGTTTTTTAAATAGAGACGGTGTCTCTTTTGCTCAGACTGGTCTCGAACTCATGAGCTACAGGAGTCCACCTGCCTCAGCCTCCGCGAGTGCTAGGGTTACATGCATGAGCCACTGTACACAGATAAAATAATTTTTTTAGAGAGAGGGTCTTGGCTCCGTGCCTGTAGCTCAGCGGTGGGGGCGCCAGCCACATACACTGGAGCTGGTGGGTATGAACCCAGCCCAGCCTGCCAAACAATGACAACTACAACCAAAAAACAGCCGGGTGTTGTGGCAGGTGCCTGTAGTCCCAGCTACTTGGGAGGCTGAGGCAAGAGAGAATCACTTAAGCCCAAGAGTTGGAGGTTTCTGTGAACTGTGATGCCACAACACTCTACCAAGGGTGACATGGTCAGAGTCTGTCTCAAAAAAAAAAAAAAGAAAAAATAGAGATAGGATCTTGCTGTGTTGCCCAGGCTTGTCTAGAACTGCTGGCCATAAGTGATTCCCTTGGCTCAGCCTCCCAAAGTCCTGGGATTACAGGCATAATCCACTTAGCCTGCTTGCAAGATCAGTTTTAACCTCAACACAACTACGCAAGGGGGTATGTGGTTTTATCCTCATTTTACTGATGAGGGAACTAAGGTTTAAAGAAGGTAAAAGACTAACCCAAGGCCATGCCAGATAGTATATATTAGAGTGGGATTCAGGTCCAGGTGTATGGAAGTGTATGTTGGGGGTATAGTCACCACCACCACCAACCAGTTGGACTTTATCCCTGAGGGTAAAGGAAGAGGAGGGAATATAGGTGGAGCCATGTTCTGCGAAGTTGAGGAAATAATGATCCAAGGGACTAGACATCTTAGCTGTGTTGTTGTAGTCGGCTCAAAATGTCAGAGCTAGGTGACCTCAGAGAGTACCTTCAGCCTAACTTCCCACTGCACAGAAGAAAACAGGCGCCAGAGAAGTTCACACCCTGGCCCTAGCTCAGCATCATCTGGGAACTTGTTTAAAGTGCAGACTCAGGGCAGCACCTGTGGTTCAAAGGAGTACAGCACTGACCCCATATGCCAGAGGTGGTGGGTTCAAACCCAGCCCCCGCCAAAAACTGCAAAAATAAAATAAAATAAAAATAAAGTGCAGACTCTCAGGATCTGCATTTTAACAAGATCTCTAGGTGGTATGTCTGCATGTTAAAGGCTGAGAAGCACGGAATTGCCTGCTTCATAGGGTTTTTGTGAGGATTAAATGTGCCTGTGCTTTACCGAGGCACTTGGTAAATGATCAATAGATGTTAGTTCCAGCTCCGCTGTGGCTCAGTTGTTAGGGCACCGGCCATATGCCGGGGGGTGGGGGTGGGTTCAAACCGGACCTGGGCCTGCTAAACAACAACAACAACAACAAAAAAAAAATAGCTGGGCATTGTGGGTGGCGCCTATGGCTCAAAGGAGTAGGGCGGCGCCTGTGGCTCAAAGGAGTAGGGCGCTGGCCCCATAAGCCAGAGGTGGTGGGTTCAAACCCAACACCGGCCAAAACCTGCAAAAAAAATTTTTTTAATTAAAAAAAAAATAGCCAGGCGTTGTGGCAGGCACCTGTAATCCCAGCTACTTGGGAGGCTGAGGCAAGAGAATCACTTAAATCCAAAGAGTTTTTAATCTCTACCAAGGGTGACATATTGAGACTCTATCAAAAAAAAAAAAAAAAAAAAAGTTTCTGCCATCATCATCCAGTGTGTCATTGCCTCTACCCCACACTAGCCCTGACTGGATGGGGCATGGGGCAAGAAGAAGAGTGTGACTCCTCAGGGTTCACTGCTGGAGGCCCTGAAACTCTCTATGGCAGTGAGAGAGTTAAAGCCCCAGGAACGCCCAGCCCAGGCCAGGCTGGCAGAAGAGCTTCCCTCCCAGTCTCCCTCTGGCCCCACCCTAGACCCTGGGAGAGGGTACAGAGGGTGACTAAAGATGGAGAGGTTGAGTAATCCTGGGACACCAACCAGGGATTGAGAAATAGAGACAGGAAATACTGTCAAGGGCGGCCTAAGAAGGGGAAGAGCACAGGAGAGGGGAGGGCAGTGATGCGCCTGAGTCTCTCAGCCTCCGGACTCTCGGCACTCACGTTTCTACAGCCTCTATTTCAAGTCCCAAATTGCTGGAGCTGAAGGCCTTCTGGAGGTGGGAACGAGAGACTGGGTAGAAGGACGAAGCCGCGCACTTCCTCCCATCCTCCCCCAGGCGGGCCCCGCCCTCAGCCCTTACATTCTGCTGACATTTCCCTGTTTTCTCTAATTAACTCCAAAGGAGAGCTGGGTCTGTGACTGCCTGCTCCCTCCCCTCCGGCCTTTTCTGCAGGGGAATGGAAGGGGTGAGGGGAGGGAGCCCAGAACTGGCTTCAAAGAGGCCAGATTCCGGAGTGATTTAGGGGCTGGAGGGGAGACGGTAGAGGCGCCAGAGAAAGAGAATGGGTGAGGGTGGGGGTGGTCTCGTGTTTGTACTTGTTCACACACAAGAGAATGAGGAGAAATGTGGGGGAAACAGGGAGAAGAGAGGCAGAAATAGAAAGATAGGAAAGGTTTGACTGGATAACTAGAAGCCTATATGCACCCAAGATCGCTGAGAAGCACCTGGGTAGGTGAAAATGACAAAGCCAGCTCCGGCCCACCTTGTGAGGTACCATCAAGTTGGGCTGGATCAGGAGGGAAAGATGCGGAAATCTAGAGTGTAGTAGGAAGACACTGACACTAGATTTCTGTTGGGTCAGCTATGCCATTAAGCTAATCCAAGGCCCCACCTTGCTCTGGCCTCAGTTTCCCTTCAAATCTACAAATCTTAGAGGGAAAAGACCATGGAATCAGTTCACTAATGGTTCCTCCCTCTGCATCCTATTCCCAACAAGGCCCACAAATGGGCAGTGACCCAGGTTTTCTCTTGGTCCAAGGAGAAACAGATTTAGAAAAATAGCAAGAACCTGGGCATCCTCTGGTCTGGAGGAGATAGGGATGAAGCAACACCTCCTCTCTTGTGCTAGCTTCTACTCAGGGGAACAAAGCTCCCAGCTCCACTACCTCCTCTACCCCTTTCACCCCAGCCCAGGGCTGAGGCAGCATCTCCAAAGTAGCCCAGGGATGTGGGGTAAGCTTGACCAGAGCTGGCTGAGCTGCAAACCACAGCCTCCTTGAGAGCACACCTCCCCTCAATGTTTATTTTAAAAGCCTCCCAAGTGTAGGCTGGCTGTTGCTCTCCTTCTTATCCGCCCTCAGCAGCCCCACAGGCCTGGCTGGGCTGGACTCCAGGAACCTCTCTGGTTCCAGGGCTAAAAAGGAGGCGTGAAAGTGAGCATGGCCTGACCCTCCACCTCCACCCCCAGGGTCCATTCCCCAGGACCCAGGGTTAGACCCAGGTCAGGCCCTGTGTGGGCCAGAGGGGTGGAGCCCTGACAAGAGAGGGGAGCCAGCCTCATGATCCCTGCTCCATGGGGACCTGCTGGAGGCCATAAATACTGTTCCATTTCTGTTTTTAACATCTGGATTTAGGCTAAAAAGCCTGTTTCCTGGCCTGAGGGCGCAAGGCCTACAACAGCTAAATATACCTGTTTACTTCCCTCAAGAGCCCCACTTGGCATCTCCCCAGACCAGGCCACCTGCCGCTTTCATATCCAGTGTCTGGCCTCTCTAGCATCACAACCTTGCCAGACCTGGGACAGCTCTGCCCCAGGAGGCTGGCAGCCCTGCTTCTTCTCTCTTCCTCTGGGCTTTCATCAACTACCACAAGTGTGGCACCACTTAACCTACAGATATCCCGGGTGGGGTCACCAAGATTAGCAAATAAAAATACAAGGTGCCCAGTTAAATCTGAATTTCAGGTAAATGTTGAGTAATTTTTTTTTTTTTTTTTTTGCAGTATGTCTCATGAAACATTTGAAACTTACTTATGCGGGCAGTGCCTGTGGCTCAGTGGGCAGGGCGCCAGCCCTATATACCAAGGGTGATGGGTTCAAACCCGGCCCCAGCCAAACTGCAACAAAAAAATAGCCGGGCATTGTGGTGGGCACCTATTGTCCCAGCTACTCAGGAGGCTGAGGCAAGATAATCAAATAAGCCCAGGAATTGGAGGTTGCTATGAGCTGTGTGACACTATGGCACTCTACAGTGGGCGATAAAGTGAAACTCTGTCTCTACAAAAAAAAAAAAAAAGAAATCTACTTATGCTAATATAGTACTTACTATTTATCTGACATTAAAACTTAAGTCAGGAATTCTGTATTTTATCTGATAACCCTAATCTGGAAGAATAATGCAAGGCATTAAGAGGAGTTCAGTTCTTAGACCTAGACAGCTAAAAGGGAAACTGAGGCAAGATCTATTTCACTGTAATAGAAAGAGCATGAAATTGGGGGTGGAGCTGGGTTAGAATTCTAGCTCTTCAGTTTAAAACTGGGGGCCTTGGGACAAGTGACTTCTCAGTTTTCTCATCTGTCAAATGTTAAGTAATCAGACCTGCCTAGGAGAGCTGTTAAGAGGATTAACTGACATGAGGCCCATCAAATGTGTTTAGCATGTGCCCAGGCGTGATTACAGCGATTACTGTGATTTACCTGGGCTCTCAGTTCACTATCTAATGCCGGTGACTTAATCCTCTGCCAGCCTCCCTATAAAACCAGGATTTGCTGCTCCAGAAAACAGTCCTTATTAGTAGGCATTATTGTAATTCTGCCTTTCACCCTTATAGGTCAGTAAAGATAATAATTGTCCAATTATATACACTATGTATTGTGCCCTTACTCTCTGCCAATCCTGTGCTGATGGCCTTACATTTGGGCCTCACAACACCATCATGAGCTCTGTGTTAATATTATGCCCATTTCATAGTAAGTGAAACTGAGGCCTAGGGGACTTATTAACTTACCTAAGGACTTATAGCTAACTGGTAGCACCAGGATTTGAATCCAAACTGGCCTCCCTCCAAAGCCTGTGCTTTTCAGTACTAGAGATAATATTCTGCTTCTGGTGCTCAGGACCCTTGTCACTCTTCAGGGACACCAACCATTGGCTAACTTTCTATTACACAGGAAGCTCTTTGTTAAACTTGTGGGAAAACCAAAATCCTGCTATAGAGTTAGGGGCAGCAAAAAGAGAAGTCTCACATAACCAGAGGGTATTCTCTCTCCTGGAAACATCCACTTTCATTGTGCCAGGCCCAGTACTGTAGGCTCTATGGTATCATCTCATTTAATCCTCATAACAGTCCTTGGGGGTTGCTGTCCCCATTTTCTGTGTTGAGGAAACTGAGGTTTCGAGAGATTGAACAAATTGATAAAAGTCACAGGATAGTAAGTAGCAGAGCCAAGACCTCACCTATGCTGTCCTCTTCCAAAGCTAGACTTATAACCATTACTCCCTGTATCTCTTCATGGCTCTTTCCTTGTTCACTCCACTGTAGGCATCCCATCACCCATAAGCCCTCTGCTGTTCCTTAACTGAACTGGGCTTTATGTCCTGGAATCACAGGTCCTCTCATAACAGGTGGAAGATCTGGAGAAATTCTGTAGGTTGATATCCAGTCTCTGAGCATAGTGGCTATGGAATGCATCCCGGAATCCCACCTCTCCCATCCCACACATTGGCACCACTTACCACTGGCAGAGGCCAAGATCATGGCTTGCAGCATCTCTGTGTCAAACTGGTTGTTGGGCCAGGTGCCGGTGTCATCGCCATTTTGGGAGCTGAGGAGAGAGTGGGGTGGTAAGCACAGTCTCCCAAGTCAGCACAGCTCATGTCTCTCCCTCCTGTGCTTTCCCTGGGCTCCCAAATCTAGTACCCTAGCCCTTCCCCGTGCCACAAACCTGTTTCTCTCAGCAAAGTAGGAGGTGCTTATATAATCCTTCAGAAGCCAAATCACCATAAGTCATTCCCCAATATTAGCTCTCTATGAACTCAGATCCTTTTTTTTTTTTTTTTGAGACAGAATATCACACTGCAACCTCAAAGTCCTGGGCTCAAGCAATCATCTTGTCTTAGCCTCCCCAGCAGAGATGGGATTATAGGTGTGCACCACCATAGTGATAATTATCATACTTTTTTTTTTTTTTTTTTTTTTTTGATACAAAGTCCCACTTAATTGCTCTCGGTAGAGTGCCATGGCATCATAGTTCACAACAATCGCAAACTCTTGGGTTCAAGTGATTCTCTTGCCTCAACCTCCCAAGTAGCTGGGTCTATAGGTACCCACCATAAGTCCCGGCTAGTTTTTTAGAGATGGGGGTCTAGAACTCCTGAGCTCAAGTAATCTATCCACCTTGGGCTCTCAGAGTTTTTAATTAATTTTCAAAAACTAAAATACTTCAGTTTGCTGTGGGAGGGGGAAATAGCCCTAGCATACACACAATCTGCCCATTAAATAATTGTGTGCACCATCTGGCACAGAGAAGTTCCTCAATAAATAGCTGTCATCTGAATGAACAGGAAGAGGCTACTGAAGAGAGTTAAGTCATTTTGAGATAATAAGCATTTAGCATCACAGGAAGGGCTGAAGGGCAGGCCTTTAAGGCATGGAAGTGTGTGTGTGTGTGTGTGTGTGTATGCGCGGGCGCAGGGGTGCTCTCACACATCTTGGGAACTACAACCAAGAACTTCTTTACAATTTTTCCAAGGTCCGTTCCTGCCTTTGATTTCTCCTGATCTGGGATTCCACATCCCCAAGTATCTGGAATCAGTCTAAGATTCAGAACAGAGTACACACCTGCTGTGTGTGAGCTCTACGCTGTCATAGCAAACATAAAGTTAGGTTTGGAAGGGAAAGTAGGAATTTCATTCCTCCTTCCCAAAAGTGAGAAGAGTTGGAAATCTGTGTCCATTTTATTCAACAAATATTTGTTGAGCATTTACTATGTACCAGACACAGGTTAGGTGCTGGGACTATAGCTGTGAACATGACAGAAAGTCTTTATGGTGCTCATGGTGCACACTGACAGGCTGACATTAAATATTAACAGTAACACAATAAATTGATAGCAATTGTGACAAGTGCCATGGAAGCAAACAGCAGGAGATAAAGACGGTGTGACAAGAGTCCTGGTTGGGGTTAAGGAGTTCAGTTAGCTAGGCTTCCCCAGGAAAAGACAGTAAATTTAAATCTAGGCAAACAAAACAAAATAAACAAACAAACAAAAACAACTGAAGAAATTGTCCAGGTGATTTGCAGGAGAATGCCAGCAAATAAATGTAGAAAGAATGACAAAAAATAATCTCCACTTTATAACCACTGATGTAAAAACAGATCCAGGCAATGATCGTCAGTAAATACTAAAATACTAAAATTGCATGAAGGGTTGCCACATGTCTGAAAGTATTATCCCGTGATCACTTATTAATTGCAAATGTTTAAAATTATCTTTGTAAAGGGCTGGGTAAGGTGGCTCATGTCTATAATCCTAGCACTCTGGGAGTCCTAGGCGGGTGGATTGCTTGAGCTCAGGAGCTCTGAGCAAGAGCAAGACTCTGTCTCTAAAAATAGCCAGGCACTGTGGTGAGCGCCCATAGTCCCAGCTACTAGGGAGGCTAAGGCAGAAGGATCACTTGAGCCCAAGAGTTTTAAGTTGCTGTGAGCTATGATGCCACAGCACTTTACCAAGGGCAGCAAAGTGAGACCTTGTCTCAAAAAAAAAAAAAGTATATATATATATATATATATATATATATATTTACACACATATATATATATATTTACACACACATATATATATATATTTATGATGGAGCGATTTGGGGACACTGCTTTCACCATATGAACAAATTTAGCATCACTGATAATGGGACAAACCAATGCGAAATGATTCCTGATGAGGCAGTTGAGAAGTACACAATATCACCCACGGAGTATTCTTACCAAGGTTGTTTTACCTGACTCTACCCATGAGAAAATAATCAGCAAATCTAGATTGTGGGACATTTAGAAAGACATTGGCCTGGACTCTTTAAAAAATATCTATGTCATAAAGAAAAAAAAGGTAGGGAGAGGTTGTTCTAAGATTAAAGGAAAGAGACTTGGCAACCAAATGCAATTCATGTTTCTTTGATTGAATCCTGGGTTAAGAAACAACAACAAACAGCACAGATGAAAATGACAGACTGGGAATATTTATGAAAATCTGTTAGTATGTTATTGTATTAGTGTTAAATTCCTCAAATGTGATAATTTCTTTGTGGCTATATGGGAGAATGTTAGTGTTTTTAGGAGACATATACTGAAATATTTCAAATGTTGAGATGTCCGCAACTCACTTTCAAATGGTTCAGAAAAATACGTGTGTGGGTTCGTGTGAGTAGAGACAAAGATAAAACATAATAATTAGTAAATCCTGTATGTATGTATGTATTAATATATTTATCATACTATTCTTTCCACTTTTTTCTAGGTTTGAAACATTTAAAAATAAAAAGTTGAGGTGTAAAATTAAGTTACCCAGGACAGGTGTACCTAGTGTTGTGGGGAAAGTGTTCCAAGTAGAGGGAGTAGCCCAGACCTCGGAGGCTCAGGGAACTTGAAGTCAAAGGACTAAGAGAAAGTCAGTATGGCTACCACAAGGGGAGGTAGTGATTTTTGTCTGGGAAGCTTTTGAAGTGTTTAAAAAGAGTTGGCATGATTGGACTTAAGTATTTAAAGATTGCTCTTGCCTGTGTGAAAGGACCAAGGGAGGGAGTTTCTTTGGGAGACAAGAGGAACCCCGTGATGGGGCCCTAGCTGCCTCTGCCTCTTGACCTTCAGCCTGACAGGGCTCTCTGCTGGGCCCAGGTGGGGGGTCTCAGGTCCAGGTGAAGGGGCCTAAAGGGGATGAAGTGGCAAGAGCAGACAGGGAGGAGAGCTGCGGGGTTTAGGGGAGACAACAGGGTCAGGTGCCACAGGTCAGGAGGGTGCCCTGCGAAGGTGGGCAGTGGTGTTGAGGGAATGATGGTGAGAAAGGTAGGCCTAAAACCGTGGAGGGCTAGACATCAAAGAGGAGTGCTGGGAAATGGCTGAAGGCCAGAGGCCAAACAGGTGAGCAGGCTGCCAGCTCTCTGAAGTTAGGTAAGAGGTGAGTGAAAGAGGAAAGGCTTCTTTCTTAACCATTTACTGAATGTTCTCTAATATCTCTAGTACCCTATTCACTGGGTACGCGGTTGACTGGCTAATACATTTATTGGGTATTTCTGTTGCAGAACCAACCTGTAGATAAGTGTTACGATTATCTTTATTTTTTAGCCAATGAAATCAGGGTTCAGAGAAGTAAAAGAGACTTTCCCAAAGTCACACAGCTGGTAACTGGCAGAGCTGCAACCTGCAAGTTGGCCTAACGTGACTCAAAAAGTCTATGATTTTACACATAGCAACATACTGGGTTTCAGCAGGGAGGTCCTGGAGCCCCAGCAGTCCCTTATCTCTACTGGGGGTGGTGGGGTGGTGGCGACTCTTCCAGGATTTGGGAAATAGTGAAAAGTAAAAATGGAAGTTATGAACATTTAATTGACCATTTTCAAAGCACCCACTATGTGTCAGTGCCTATGACAGGCCCTAGAATTTAAGAGATGATAAGAGACATTCAACCAAGTATAAAATGTGGACCTTATTAAAGAATCCTCGGCTAAAGACAGATAAGACCCAGATGAAATTATATGATGTCTGAGGTTTGCTTCAAAATAATCCAAGGGGGATATGAGGTTGGGGGTGTGAGTGAAGCAAGGTAGGACATTAGGTGACGCTGGATAGTGGGATCATCAAGGTTCTTTTTATTATTCTGTCTACGTATTTGAGATCATAAATAAAAAGTTGGTGGTTCTCCCTAGATTATAAAACTATAGGTGGTTTTTCTTTAAAAATGTTTTCTTTCTCTCCTTTTCTTTCTTTTTTCTTGCTTCCCTCCTTTCTTCCGTCTTTTTTTTCTTTTGAGCAGGAGATAGGTTTCACTCTGGGCCATAGTGCAAGTGGCATCCTCATAGCTCACTGCAATCCCAAACTCCTAGGCTCAAGTGATTCTCTTACTTAACCCTTTTAAGAAGCTGAGAGTACAGGCACGCACCACCACACCTGGCTAATTTTTAAAAATTTTTTGTGGAGTCAGTCTTGCTATATTGCTCAGGCTAGTCTCTAACTCCTGGCTTTAAGTGATCCTCCCACCTTGGCCTCCCAAAGTGCTAGGATCACAGGAATGAGTCAGAGCACCTGGCCTATTTCTCATGTTTCTATAATGAGCATTTATTATTTTATAAGCAGAAAAAAATTAAGTTGCTATTTGTCTGTTTGTTGACTGACTGCCCAAACTGAGAGAGAACAGGATAGTTTTTCTCAGAGGAGGAGGAAGGGAAAGAGATCCAGAGTTGGGGAATGGAAGTGTGGAGCCATCAGAGGAGACTAGGCTGGGGACCAGGGAAAGCTAAATGGAGACTCTCTCCTCCATGCAGATCCTTAGAACAGCTGCAGGGTGGGGCCTGGGTTACAGCCTGAGAAGGGAGAAATGGGTTGTTGGGCTCAGAGCTTGGGACAACAGCTGTTAGAATCAGAAGCCAAAAGGATGACCTGAGAAGGGATAGTGGTGGGGAGGAGAAGCACGTGGCAGGTGAGGACTTCAGAAAGTGAGTCATTTCTAGTCCATGTGATCCATGGCTTGAACTTGAACCAGGTCTACTGAAGAACTCAACACTACCTCTGCTGTGAATCTGGTGTGCCTGAGCAGACTAGGCTGGAGGTCAGGAACAAGATGTTAGGGAGGAAAGTGGGGCAGAAAAGCAATGAAGG
Source organism: Loris lydekkerianus (assembly GCA_963574355.1). NCBI lineage: Eukaryota > Metazoa > Chordata > Mammalia > Primates > Lorisidae > Loris > Loris lydekkerianus. The sequence goes on along the minus strand of CAUYPK010056695.1, from coordinate 18,276 downwards.
GCTGGAACTAGGCTTAGACTAAATAAGAGAAATCTCCCCCTTTTCATCTCCTCTCTCCAATTTACTCATCAAATGGCAGCAAAGAGAAAACTCTACCATTCTGTTGATCCTGAGAAGCCTCACCACAGGGCTTTTGCATATGCTTTTCCCTCCATCTGGAATATGCTTCTTTCTTTTCTTAAGGGGGTTAATTTGGGCTTGGCACCTGTAGCTCAAGGGACTAGGGTGCCAGCTGCTTACACTGGAGCTGGCAGGTTCAAATCCAGCCCTGGCCCACGAAACAACAATGCTAACTACAACCTAAGAATAGCTAGATATTGGGCGGTGCCTGTGGCTCAGGGAGTAGGGCCCCATTTACCCAGGGTGGCAGGTTCAAACCTAGCCCTGGCCAAAATGCAACCAAAAAATAGCGGGTGTTGTTGCGGGCGCCTGTAGTCCCAGCTGCTTGGGAGGCATTTATTATTTTATAAGCAGAAAAAAGGAGGCAAGAGAATCGTGTAAGCCCAAGAGCTAGAGGTTGCTATGAGTCCTGTGACATCATGGCACTCTACTGAGGGCGGCAACGTGAAACTCTGTCTCTACCAAAAAAAAAAAAAAGAATAGCTAGGTATTGTGGCAAGCGCCTGTAGTCCCAGCTACTTGGGAGGCTGAGAATCGCTTAAGCCCAAGAGTTGGAGGTTGCTGTGAGCTGTGACGCCACTCTACTCAACAGCTTGAGACTCTGTCTCAAAAACAAACAAACAAACAAAAAAAAACCATGGTTAATTTATATTCCTCCTTCAGATCTCAGCACAATCTCATTTTCTCCTGGACATCCTCCTGTTCCATGATTAGATCAAATCCCTATTATATGCTCCTACCATCAGGCGCTGCTCTTCATAGTTCTCACATTTATTTTTGTGATTATTGGCTTAATATTTGTCTCCATCAACACTGCAAACTCCTTGAGGGCAAGGACTATATCTATTTTATATCTCCCACCCCTAGTACTTTGCCTGGCCTGCAGAAGGTACTTACTATTTGTTGAATGAAGGAAGAAGGGAAGTTGAATTTGCTGGATTGCTCCCTAGTGCCTAATTCATCTTGGCCACTTTAGAGCTGCTGAAACAGAATTATTGGTCCCATCCTCCACAAGTTAACTGAGGAAGCAAGGGGTGGGGGGAGGGAGAGAGCATATGTGCACTCCTGAGCCTTCTTCTCCATCTCTCCAAGAGCTGTATCCCACATGTATTCCAGGCCACTAAGCCTCTCATTTAATGAAAAAAAGACTTGAGGTGGGGGTAAGGTGCTCACGTCAGAGGGTATGACAGGAAATTAGTGGGGCTCCCAGGTTCAAAGGTGAATTCTGCAGGGAATTATGCTTCAGGGTGCCTGGGCTGGGAGTGGGTAGAGGACGTCTCATAGCCTCAGCTTAAATGTCACTTCCTCCTGGAAGCCTTCCCTATTCCCCTTTCTATGACACAGTGCCCTCTTCTTCTCAGAACTTACTATGATTTGTAACAAGTTTTTTGTTTTGTTTTGTTTTCAGAGTGATTTATTGTCAATTTTCTGTCTCCTCTCCTGGCCTGAAAGCCTGTGAGTTTGGAGATCATATCTGTGTGTTCCATCTTCTAGCTTGGTGTTTCTACTTCTAGCCTATTCATAGTAGATGCTCAATAGATATTTGTTGAATGAGGGAGTACGTGAATGATTTAATGGATAACCTATGGGAATGCCATCAAGACCAGCAGGGAGAAGGGAGATAGATGAAGTCAAAGGAGGGCAGGCCAGCCAGGTGGCTCACATCAGTAATGGCAGCACTTCGGGAGGCCAAGAAAGGAAGACATCTTGAGCCTAGACCCTATCTCTATAAAAAATAAAAAAGTTAGCTGGGCATGGTGGCCCATACCTGTAGTCCTAGCTACTCAGGAGGCTGAGGCCAGAGGATTGAGGACTAAGGGTGGGAGGATAGCTTGAGTCCAGGAGTTTGAGGCCACAGTGAGCTGTGATCAAGCCACTGCACCCCAGAGTGAGACCTGTCCTTATCGCTCTAAAAAAAAAAAAAGTAGCAGAAAGGGCAAGCCTTCTGGTTTACTGCTTTTTTAAGTGCTTAGACTTCCTAAAACTAGTGACAGAACTATGCATGCCCAGGAGCTAAAATCTCTCCCTTACATATCAAGGTCTCCTAGGCAGCAAGGATTTGGTTGTTGGGGAAAGGAAGAGAAAGCCCATAAGCTCAGCATCTGTAGCATCTTGGCAAATGGGGCAGCAAGTGGGTGACCATGGGGGAGGCAAGAGAAGGTGGCTCACGATCCTACCTCTCTCCCTGGGCTCCTAGGCTCTTGGGCTCCTCCAGGCTGGTGACATCTAACAGGGAGGCCTGGCCCAGAGCCCAGCCCACTTCCCCCAGACCAAATAAAGGTCTTTCCGCTGCAAGTCATCCCTCTTCCCCCCTCAGGGGGTTCCTGTCTCAGCAAGAATTCATACCAGATTGAAATGAGCAGCTGGGGCTGTCTGGATGGGAGGGTGTGTGGTGGAGGGCAGTGATCAAAGGCTCTGTGTGTGAGGGGCAGGGAGAGGGAGAGAGTATGGGCCCCCCTCCCGCCTGTGTCTGCTGGCTTGCCCCTAAGTACAAAGAATGAGAGATAGAGAGGCTCAGAGAAAAAGACAGGATAAAAGAGAGATAGAGAAATAAAGAAAGAGTAACAGAAAAAGATACTGAGAGAGGCAGAAAAAAACAAATAGATGTACAGAGACTGGAGACACAGCAGAAGGGCAGTAGGAAATGGTGAAAGAAGAAACAGAAAAAGAGAAAGAGACTAAGTCTAAGGAAGAGTCACATTTAATCATTCATTCCACCTGGCAGGCACAGATCAAATACACAAAAATGGTAGGACTGAGATGAAGCAAAAAGACAGAAACTAAGGAGAGGGAAAGGCAGAGATGACAAACTGAGATAGAGACTGAGGGAGGGTGCGGAGGCGAAAGAGTGGCTGAGATGAAGATCTGAGGAAGGGCAGGACAAGTGCAGGGGCAAGGGCAGAGAACAGGAAGACCCTACTCTGGCCCTCTCCAGGGCAGCTTTCCCCTCTCAGTCCCGTCTCCATCTGTGCTGCCTCTACTTTCCCTGCAGCATAAGGAGCTCTCCGCCCCTCTTTCTGGCATAGGCTCTGACTGCTGGCAGCTTCTTCTTCTTCCTCCTCTGGTTATTTCTCTGCCTGAACCCCAGGTTAGGATAGACCCCAGGTCAACTCAGAGGAGGGGGAATAGGATGTAGATGTGTATAAAAAGGCTTTCCTCTACCCAGAGACAGGCTTAAGACCACCCTTTGGTCCTAGAGAGCCCTTAGGAGATAAGAAAATGTGCAGGTGGTGGGGAAGAGGGTAGAGGGTCGAACACGTGGATAAAGCTGTCAGAATAGTCAGGGTACATACCTCTTCCTTCTGGGGTCTGTGTGCCAGCCCCTAATACACCAAGACCTCCCTGAAATCTTGAACTGAGGGAGGAAGCCATTTGTAGCAAATGCTGAGCCCTCCTCCCATCTCCTCCCACATCATCACTGAGAAAATGCTGCAGAAAAGAGGGTGGGCTGGAGAATCAGACACCTACCCGCTGGTGCCAGGTCTCTGGGCCTGAGAGAAACGCCAATCCGTGTTGGGCGGGGCTTGCTGTGGAGAAAACAGAGGGAGAGGGGCTGAGTACCCATAGAGAAGTTAGAATGTCACCCGAGCCCCAGGGGATGGACCGGGAGAGGAGGAGGGGACAGGGCACAGAGAAGAAAATGGGATATGATGGGGGAGGGGTAGGCTCATCTCCAGAGTTGAAATATATCTCAGGTCTCAGAGGTCAGAGGTACCAGTAACAAAGAAATGTCATTTGACCACAGTGAGCAAACCCAGATTTCTTTGCTAAAAAACAACAACCCCCCCCCCCAAAAAAAACCCCAAACCCTTCCTCCCTGCCCCTAGAGACAGAACTTCTGAGCCAAAATTCAAGGGCTGAAAGTGTCTTCTGTGAAACCAAAAAAGAGGTGCAGAGAAGGCCCCCAAAAGTGACAAAGAGAAGGCTTTTAAACAGAATTCCACTAGCCCTAGAATGAATTTATTCAACTCCTCAGCTGGGAACAAAGCAGCCTCTGCAGCAAGATGGCTGCTGCTCCGGTAACCCTTTGCATACCAGGTTGTGCAGTGACACATTCAGAGGGACACCTCCCTCAGGCCTTTGGCCCTGGAGGATCTCTTCCCACAACTAAATACATTATTAATTTAGGAGTCATGCCAGACTGGCCTTTTGCAAGGCATCCAAGCCCCGGGGACACGTCTCACCCACCCCAGAACTCCATGCCAGACAATGGTCTGTAACTAAGGAGGAGAGAACAAGGCTGCTCTGTCTGAGACAGAAAATGCTGGGATGGAGGAGGGAGAGCTCAAGCTCCCACAGCCTCTAAGCATAGCTAACTAAGTCTCCAGGGATCCCAGGGGACTGCTCTATAGCCTTACTTCACCTGGCTGAGGGCGTGGGGCTCTGGCCAGCCACTTTACTCTCAGTCCCTCCCGGGGCATGGTATCACATGACACTCACTGCTCATGGAACACTCTTAGAGCCATCTCCTCACCAGTTCTTGGGTGTGCTGGCAGTAAATACTCACACTTGCTCCCAGGAGCAAAGAGTGTGAACATGTCAGATTACACTGGGGGTAGGAAGACCTAGGACTGCCAGTGACTCACCTTAAGGCTCATAGAGGGCAGTGATGTGAGCAGAACCCAAAAATCTAGAATCTTAGGTGGATCAGGAGTCACTAGCACAATTCTGGAGAATGACATAGAGAAGGGCCCAGGGATGTGCACCCTTCAGCACCTGAATTCTTCTTCTTCTTTTTTTTTTTTTTTTGACAGAGTCTTACTTTGCCCAGAGTCAAACTCTTCGGCTCAAGCGATTCTCTTGCCTCAGATTCCTGAGTAGCTAGGACTACTGGTGCTCGGCCACAATGCCCAGCTATTTTTAGTGACAGGATCTCACTCTTGCTCAGGCTGGTCTGGAACTTCTGAGCTCAAGTAATCCACCCAGCTCAGCCTCCCAGAGTGCTAGGATTACAGGTGTGAGCCACCAGTCCTGGTCCTAGCCCCTGTGTGCTTAGATACAGGAGAATCTACATGGGGATGCAGGTGGCATGAATGGAGGAAAGGGAGTTAGACATAACTCAACCCACATAAGGACAACAGGTCCAAGTTTGTTCAGTGAGGGCTCCTCAGGGAAGAAGAGCCCCCTAAGATTTTCTCATGTTAGGTTCTAAAAGGGCAAGAACCCACCTTTGTCCCATCCCAGCAGAGGCAAGCCCTCTCTCCTGTCCTCAAGCTTTGTTAAGTTCTAAGTGCTAAGTGATTAAAAGCACAAACTCTGGAGTTACTCTATAAACTTACCCAAGTCACTTGACCTCCATAAAACTGTTATAAGATGAAGATGTTAGTGCCTATCCAATAACAGTGGTAGGAAGAGCAAACAAGATGATGTGGTTCTCAGAGGTGTACACTAAGGCTTTCTCAATCAGCTATGGAAATCATCTGGGAGTGTTTCAAAATACAATCTTGATTCAATAGGGGTAGAGCTAGGCATAGATAACTTTTGAATAAAAGCTCCTGGGGTTGTCAAAACTTGTACTTTTACAATTATAGTTTCCCCACATATAAGGACACCTTGGCATCTGGCAGGGGCTGTGGCTTTCCATTTACCAGAGGAGAAAGGACTTGTCAGAGTCTCAAATACTTTGATAACCTCCTAAGCCCTGACCCTAGATCACTGGGCATTTAGAGGTCGCGACAGAGCCAAAAGCCTGTCTCTGAGCGTCCAGAGCCCAGGTACTACAGGCTCCTACTTTCCCAGGAGGAAGGGGCTGCTGGTGCCTCTGAAGTCGCAGGCCTTCTCCTATAGAGTTAGAGGCCCACTCACTCGCTCAAGGCTGAGCTACGTCACACCTCAGGCCAAAGGACCACTCAGCCTGCCTGAAGCTTCTGGACTGAGGGACCGCCACCCTCTACACAGAGTCAGCTGGACCATGGCTCAGAGTCCCACCCGTTCCTAGATCGCCAAGAGTTGCCCCAGCGCTGTCAGCGTCTCGGGCACTGCTCAGCACCGCCCCCAGATCCCAGCGTGTAGGAGGAGACTTAAGGCTCCTAGCCCGGTACTAGGCCTCCTCCACCTGGGATCTTTACCAGGGCGCGCACAGTCTGCCGTGAACGCCTCTGAGGAGGGCGGAGCAGGGCTGTGAGTGGGCCGAGGACAGTCAGTGTGAACCTGACAGCTAGCGAGGGGCAGTGAAAGCTGGTGTACGTGTAAGGCCAAGTGGGGAGGGTGCGTGCGCGCGCGTTGGTGAGGCGTGGCAAGCCCAGGCACCGGGTGTGGCGCACGGGTGTGGTCTGCAGGGAGGACACACAGGAGCCCTGAACACGCACCTAAGTAAGTCCAGACAACAGATCCGTTTGGATGATGCGGGGGTAGGGAGGACTGAGGATAATAGCAAAATTAACAGATTGAAGGAGTGGGGAGAACACGAAGAGGAAACCAAAACCTGGCAGAAAGTGCAGGAGCCCGCGCCTAGGAGGCTAACTGCTGAGGTGGAACTGTGACTACCTCCACCCCGGCCCCCCCCAACACCGCGGAAATTGCCAGAAATCACTAGAAACTCGGGGGGGGGGGGAAGTCCCAGCTTTTTCTGAATGTGGAGGAAGGGAATGGTCCCACCTCCTCTCGCCCATAATCACTACCACCTTCCAGTACTTGGACCCCATCCCCGCCTCGGCCACTCCTCTGGTTTCTCGCAATCAGTCCAATGGTCCCGAGCACAGACAGCTCGAGAGGCGTGGACACAAGTTCAAAGTCCCTTATGAGAACCAGTGGCTTCTCCCAGGGGTCGCCGGGGGAGGCACCGAGCCCTCACCTGGCTCAGCTCCCGCAGCGTATTAGAGCGGGACCGGAAGGCGTCAGGCTCCAGCGCCAGAGATGAGGGTTGCTGAACGCTGAGAGGCCTGAGAAAAGTGAAGTCACTGCCGTCTGAAGCTGGTGAAAAGCACGTCCTGTAGCAATGGCTGTGTGAGTCTGTGGGCCGCAGCGTCACCTCCATGTATTTGAGCGTGCCGTCTGAGCTAACTTGCAGGTTGGGGCTGGACTGTTTATAGAAGTCTGGGGAGGGAGAGTCCTGGCGTCCACAGCACTGGCCCCCATCCCCATCCCCATCTGCATGCCCCTGAAGGCACTTAGCTGACAGAAAGGTGAACGTGACTAAAGATAAGAGACTGACAGTTGCTAGAGCCACAATGAGGTAAAGGGTAAGGTCTGAACGCTCTGGAGGTTGTGTGAGGAAGTCCCTGGATTTGGGCATTTCCTCCAGATCCTCATCCTCCAGCACCAGCAGCACTGTGGCTGTAGAGGAGAGTGAAGGGTCACCATTGTCCCTCACCAGGACCACCACCTGCTGGGTGTCAGAGTCATCCTCTAGTAAGGCCCGGGCTGTGCGCACCTCACCAGTGTGTGTAGAAACGAGGAACAGTCCGGGGGCTGTGGACTGTGGCAATAACGAATAGGAGAGCCACGCATTGTGGCCTGCATCAGCGTCCACGGCTGTCACCTTGGTGACCAAAGAGCCAGGAGGAGCAGAGCGAGGGAGACGCTGGGGGGCTGAGTGCTCCCGGCCTGGCCGTGGGTGCAACACAGCTGGGGCATTATCATTCTGGTCCAGGACAAACACATGCAGAGATGTGTTGGCATGCAATGGGGGGGAGCCAGAGTCTCGAACCCCCACCACAATCTGCAGCATTTGTAGTAATTCATAGTCAAAGGTACGCTGGGCAAAGACCCTTCCATCGTCAGGGTTGACATAAACAAAGGAGGAGGCTGGGGCTCCCTGGATCTGACTTCCTACAATGGAGTAGGTAAGCCGGGCATTATCCCCAGTGTCTGCATCTGAGGCAGACACAGTGCAGAGAAGGGAGCCTGGAGGCCGGTTTTCTGGGATGTAAGCAGTGTAGAGTTGGTGGGTGAAGTGGGGTGCATTGTCATTAACATCTGAAATGTTGAGCCTGATGGTGAGATGTTTGTGCAAGGGAGGTGAGCCAGCATCACTGGCCAGCAGCTCGATGATATAATGGGATGTGGCCTCCCGGTCCAAGGGCTGGCTGGTTAGTAGAGAGTAGTGGTTCTCAGAAGGCTTAATCTGAAATGGCAGGTCTGGAGAGATACCAAGGCTCACTTCACCATTTTTACCTGAGTCTCGGTCCCGCACATTAAACAACCCTACTACTGTGCCCACTGGTGTGCTCTCCAGGACAGGATTAACCAAAGAGGCCAGTAGCACTTCTGGGGCATTGTCATTGGCATCCCCCACATCCACTTGAATCACACAGTGGCCCTCCATGGCTGGCTGTCCCTGGTCACGGGCTCTTGCATGGATTTCATAGAAATTTGACTCCTCAAAGTCTATTGGACCCAACACATGGATTGCTCCACTGCTAGGGTCTAGACTAAAGAGATTCTGCACTGCCTCTGATGTATGGTCTCCAAAAGAGTAGTCTACATGGCCATTTGTGCCTTCATCTGGATCAGTGGCATTGAGGCGGAGCAGCAGTGTACCCATGGGTGCATTCTCTGGGAGTCCCACACGTAGAACTGAGTACTGGAAGGTTGGAGCATTATCATTGATGTCCAGCACAATGACAGAGATTAAGGTGGTCCCTGAGAGGGCTGGGGTACCCCCATCCACAGCTGTGAGTACCAGCTGATGTCTTGCCTGGGCTTCACGGTCCAGGTGCTGCTCTAGCACCAGCTCTGGGAACAGTTTCCCATCTTTTAGGGTCTTCACATTCAGAGAGAAGTGGCTGTTGGGGCTTAGAGTGTAAAAGCTCACAGTATTGGTGCCCACATCAGGATCCTGGGCACTGTCCAGTGGGAATCGTGTCCCAGGTGCTGCTGATTCTGAGATGCGCATCTCTCTTTGAGGAGAGGCAAAGCTAGGAGAGTTGTCATTGAGATCCAAGATCTCTATTTCCACACGGATCAACTCCAGGGGGTGTTCAGTCACCACCTGCACTGGCAGCAGGCAGCTGGTGCTGGCTCCACACAGGCTCTCTCGGTCAATCTTCTGATTCACTGCCAGAGCACCACTCATCAAGCTTAGGGAAAAATAGTGCCCGTTTTCCTCAGAGCCCAGCCGCAGTCGGCGGCTCAACAGATCTGTCACCTTTAAGCCCAGATCTTGAGCAACATTCCCCACCAGCGTACCTGGCTCAGACTCCTCCACCACAGAGTAACGAAGCTGCCCAGACACCCAGCCCCAGCAGCACAAGGACAACATGCACAGCACTTGCCATTTCCCAGGGAGCTGTGGGCTTGTCTTGGGCCCCATGACCGAGAAGTCCCTTCCTGGAGAGTAACTCTGTGCTGTCCTGTCTCCAAGGTAGACCCAGGGCTTGCAATGTAGGAGCTGAAATCTCTTATATCTCCTTCTAGCCTCTAAAAAACTGCTCCGAGGTTTGCCTGCCTGCAGCAGTTCTTCTCAGTCACCAATAGCGGGGGTGGAAAGGGGGAAGGGAATTGAATTTGAGTGGAGCTGGGGAGCTGGAGGAGGAGAGGCGGGCAGGAAGAGCAGATCTCCCACCTCAGCTCTGAGTCTGATTGGCCAAAAAGTCTGTCTGCTCTCAACCAATTATGAAGTCTCCTTCAGTGCTGGAAACCTTGGGAACACACTGCAAATCTGTGTCACAGAAACCTCCTACCTCCCCACTCATTTCATGCTGCAGGTTGATTCAGGCCCCTTGGCAGCAAAGTTTGACAGCTCAGATGGTGCTCAACAGGGAAGACAAAGTGGTACAAAACTCCTCAGTGTTCTGTCCCAGCAACTTCCTGCATGACTTCAGAAGACTTCTACCACTTTGTTTGAAGCAACAAAATTTTGTCCTTCTAGGTGAGGCAAAGCCCATGAATTTCCCCTCCCTCCCCCATCCTGCTGAATATTGCTAAAGTGAGAGAAGAGATTAGTTAGGACCCTGTAAAGTCTTGCCCTGACTCTTCAGCAACACTTTGAGGAAAATCAGTGTTAGCTGATGGCTACTGGGACTTAGCTTTTCTAAGATACCAGATTCAGGATGTGGAATAAGTGTCACAGGTAGTGTGTAGGGGTATATTTGAGGGGCTGAACTAGGTCACCTAAGGGAGTGGCCAGAGGTTGGGCATGGATGACCTTTAGGCTTTATGGTTTCACCAAATTCAGGAGAACTCAAAGACTTCCAGAGTGGGTATCTCTATGAACTTTTCAACTGTAAACCTGTAAAACTGTAAACATCAATTTTCTGATGTTAAGTGATTTTACTCACTGCTTTTTTCCCAAGAGGTGATTCTGTTTTCAATTTACTTCAACCAGTTCAAATCCCAGTAGGGACTTGATTAGAGTCCTAAAGACTTGGGCCAAAAGATCTCTGGTACTACCTTGAATTGTGCCTCTTTACTCCCTCGGCTATCTCCTCTTTCTGCTCTCTGCTATGTTTCTAATACAGGGTTCCCTTTATGGTGGTTTAAGGGAGTACTAGACGCAAAGATTTTAGTCCACCTCAATCCATTGGGAAATAGTAACTTAGAATTAAGGTACTCTAGAATCTAACCCCCTGAGGCCCTCTCATTCAGGAAGAGTAGAGAAAGCAGCTGGGTTGAGGTGACTGATGGCCTGGCACACTCTACCTTTGTGCGCTGTATGATCCCACATTCTGTCAGCACAGTTTCATGATAGCCTGGCTCTTCAGCATCAATTACTTCCATTTCTTACACCCAGATATAGGCATAACTCTTACCCCCAAGTGCTAATCTGTGACAACTCACTGGTAAATTCACAAAACACTTTTAAAGCACAGCATCTACTATATAGTTACCACTCACAAAAATGGTGACATCACTGTGGGCTCTTACAGAGAGGCCAGTACTCTCTGGGATGTGACCCAGCCATATGCCTGGATCAGAACAACCCTCAAGTATTGGCTGAGCCTGCAAAGATCTCACCTCTAGCCCATAGAGAAGATCAGAGGGTGGGCAGCTTGGGCGAACAGGCTCCCCTGCCATGGGTGCACTGGGTGACTTCACCATCATGAAGCTATCACTCCGAGTGGGTGCAGAAGCCAAGGGTGTACAGCCATGTGAGTGGCCTCCCACATCAACAAACTTGATAGGATCATCTGACCCTAGCTGGATTCGGAGGATACCATTAGAAGGAGGAAGCCCCTCCCTCCTTCGAGATCTGGTGAGACAGGCACAGGTGCCAGCAGGAAAGCAGGTCACTCCACAGGCAGCCCCACGCAGACACTTAGAGAGTAGTGCCACAAAAGAGCCAAAAGAGACAAAACAAATTGCCACCAGGGACACAGCCAAGTAGAGAGTTAAACGGGATTCTCCTTCCCTTGGAGCTGAAGATTCTCGGAGATCTGGGACAACTGGATGAGTATCTTCCTCTAAGGACACTAAGAGAGTAACAGAGGTAGAGAGTGGTGGGCTACCACTATCCTTTACCACAATGACCAGTTTCTGTGGTGGGAGATCAGCTGGGATGGGAACAGCTGTTCGCACCTCCCCAGCATATCGCGAGACTGCAAAAAGGCTGGGATCTGGGGCCTCCAGGAGCTGATAGGAAACCCAAGCATTGTAACCTGAATCCAAGTCCACAGCAGTCACTTTTGTGACTAAGTGGCCCGCACCAACTGATGGGGGCAGTGCTTGGGGACATAAAGAACCAGGACGAGCCCTAGGGCGGAGCACAGCTGGGGCATTGTCATTGAGGTCCAGCACAAATAGACGAACCGTCACAGTGCTGCTAAGTGGTGGGTTGCCCCGGTCCCGGGCCTGCACCTCAAACTGTAGCGTCTGTGTTTGCTCATAGTCAAAGGATCGAGTGGCATGAACAGCTCCTGTTTGGGGGTTCAGAGAGATGAAAGAGGAAGCGGACACATCTCGATTTCTGGGCTCCAGGAGAGAGTAGGATATAAGTGCATTCAAGCCAGAGTCTGGGTCAGAGGCTGCAAGGGAGCAAAGCAAGTCCCCTGGACGATTGTTCTCAGGAACAAAGACCTCATGTGACCTCTGAAAGAAAGAGGGTGGGTTATCATTCACATCTGAAATATTGAGGAAAATAGTTCTGTGGGTACTCAGAGGGGGGTTCCCAGCATCAGAAGCAGTGACCATGATGTCATAGCTAGATTTGGCCTCTCGATCCAAGGGTCCAGCAGTTACCAGAGAGAACTGGTTCCTGAAGGCTGACTTGAGGGCAAAGGGCAAATGGTCGGGAATACGGAGGCTCACATCTCCATTTGACCCAGAATCTGGGTCCTGCACACTGATGAGGGCCACCACAGTGCCAGGTTCTGCACTCTCGGGGAGGGTTCCAAGCTCTGAGGTCACTGTGATGTATGGGGCGTTGTCATTAACATCCAAGAGATCTACTCTAAGGCTGCAATGTTGCTCCATGGCTGGAGAACCCCCATCACGAGCTCGCACATCAAATTCATAGTAATTCTCGCTCTCGAAGTCTAGTGGCCCCAGGAGGGTAAGCTTTCCAGTAATGGGGTGCAGGCTAAAGAGGTTTCTTACGCGATCAGGGGTGTGACCACTGAAAGAAAAGGTGACGTTACCACTGGGACCCAGGTCCGGGTCAGAGGCATTGAGCTGGACGAGCACCATGCCGGCTGGAGCGCTCTCCAAGACGCTAATCCTATAGCTGGATTGCTGGAAGGCTGGGGCGTTGTCGTTTACGTCCAGCACCGATACCCGGAGCTCTGCGGTGCCAGATCTCGGGGGGTTCCCTCCATCCACAGCAGTCAGCACCAGGCGGTAGTCCGATTGCTTCTCCCGATCTAAAGGCTTCTCCAGGAGCAGCTCTGGGACTAGGCTGCCGTCGCTGCGCTTCTTCACATCCAATGCAAAGTGTTCATTGGAGCTCAGTCTATAGCTGCTAATGGAATTGCTCCCCACATCTGCATCCTGAGCCTTTTCCAAAGGGAAACGTTGTCCTGGAGGAGCTGCTTCTCCAATTTCCAAGTCCAGCTGCTGCCGCGGAAATCGGGGGGCGTGATCATTCACATCTACAATCTCTACCTCTGCTCGGTACATTTCCAAAGGCCCTTCGGTTACAAACTCCAGGGGCACGATGCAGCTGGCACTGAGCCCACACAGTGCCTCTCGATCGATTGGATTCTTGATGAGTAGGGCTCCACTGTCCAAATCCACACGGAAGTGTCTTTGGTTCACCTCTCCAGCGACCTGCAGTCTGCGAGCTGACAGACTGTCCGTATCCAGCAGGAAATCTTGGGCGACATTCCCTACAAAGGTCCCTTCCTGTGACTCCTCTGGGACCGGGTAGCGGATCTGCCCACAAACGTAATCCAGGTAGCAAAACATGAACAAAAGGGTAGCCCCCCACCAGATTTCTACCCAGCTTCTCACCTTGCGGAGCATTGCTGCCGCCCGCTAATTCTCTACTTGGTCCCGAGAAGCGGAAGAAGCCGACCCACCCCAAACGGCCACGGCAGCTGGAGACACCTATCTCCCCTTCCCCGCGCCAGCTGTGGCGCGGTTCGGCCGGCGCGGCAAGGGTTACGCGCCGTTTTTGCTGGTGGCGGGGTAGATTTGTCTGCCTTTCACCACCCGATTGGCAGACAGCGGCTCCTGGGCTCAGCCAATAGGCTGAACAGAGAATGTCCCAATAGCAGCAGGGTTAATGCGTCGCAAGACTAGGGGGAAAACCCACCTTCTCCCCCATCCTCTTCCCCCTAACCCCAACCTATCACTTTGCCTTGCTCCTGCTCAACAGCATTTCTTTCCATTGGTTATTACGTCTATGGAGAGGCAGGCAACATATATGTATTTTTTCCCCTAACAAGCCAACTGACCCCGCCCCTTTTCGGCAGGGAAAACAGCGACAGCCTGAGCCCTAGCAACCTGCGTCCCGCAGAGAGAGCGAGTAGCCATTTGAGAGTGGTCACTTTGTTCAAGCCAATGTTGTCATCAACCAACATTCTAAATGAGTAGCTTCCATCTCAGTCTGATTGTATTAAAGTAACAGCTAATTAGAAACACTGCCATATACTCAAAACTCTCCTTCTCTGTAGATTGTTCAGAATAATCCATCCCTTCGCAGAAAAAAGCTCATATATTAATGAAACCAATTAAATTTATGCAGTACATGTTTTTCGTGTAACAGAAGGCACAGCGGAAACTCTCTTACTCAGACACTTGCTAGTGATACACTAGATACACTAAATTACCATTCATTGATTTCAAGGACACTATGGAAGCAGGGAGGAGGAAGCCAGGAGAGGAAAATGTTCCAAAACAGTAAAGAAGCAGTGTGTCTGGGTGGTGCTAAGGACTAGCTCTCATTTAGCTCTCATTACCAGGCAGAATGCTAATGTTCACATATTTAACAGCTGCCTTGAATAATTGGGATCACTTACCACCAGCATTGTGCCTACAAATCCCCTTTATTTGACACCAAGATATGCTTGATGTGTTGTTAATTACCAACCCAGACCATTTTAAAAGAGCAAGCTTTTCACTTAACCCCGGTGGGGGAGGGGCTCAAGGAGCAGGAGCCTTGATCTCACCCCATTCCCACTCCGATCCACACCTCCAAGCATCACAGTTAGTACCTTGCACAAATGCAGAACACAGCATATTTCATTCACATGATCTGACCATGAGATTTCTTAATTCAGCCATAGCCAAAACAAGCAGCAAAAATTGATGTTCCTATCCTCCCCCATTTTTTTCTAAGCTCTTGATCATAAGAATTATCCTTGGACTATGATGAAGCCAACAACCAACATTCTGGTCTCAAAGAGAGGGATCTGGCTTTCTGTGTTCTTTTACCAAAATACCATCTAAATCTTCTCCCAAGGGAATGGTGGAGGTGCAGATCAACCTGACCCTGTTAAGTATTTGTACCAGAATCACTACTTCAGTGAATAGCACTAACATGCACCCACCTGCCTTAGTCAGAATCCAGGGGATCAACCTTGACTTATTCATGTCTCTTTATTTCCTATATCATGTCAAGCAACAAGTTTTGATGATTCTATTATAGTCATTTCCCTTCATCTGCATTGCCACTGTGCTGCTTCAAGCATTTATCATTCTTCAACTATCACAATAGTCTTCCAACTGGTCTCTTTGCCTCTAATCCCAATGTCCCTAATCCATTTCACTTATGGACTTGAGAATAGTCTCTCTAAAACACCCCCCCCAAAAAAAACCCTGATAATATCATATATATATATGTCAGTTCAAAATTGTGCAATGATTATCATCTACATGGAGTAAAATAAAAACTCCTTTGCATGACCTAAAGCTAACTCAGGATCTAATCTCTGCCTACTTGCTTCACCTCATCTCCTACAAAGACCGTTCTACACATACACTTTATAATAATGAAATACCATTATTCCTTTGCATGAAATTTCTTGCAATGGTCCATTCCTGCTTCCCTTTCTCTCTTACTATTTGACAAACTAGTATTCAACCTTTTAATCTGTAGCTGAAGCATCACCACCTCTATGAAGTTTTCCTGATTTCTCTAGGCTGACTTAGGTATTTCTTCCCCTTTGTTCCTACTGTTTCTTGTATTATAAAGATCTCCATCATCATCTTCTTTTTCTTTCTCTCTCGTTTTTATATGTCTGTCTCCTGTGGTATTCTGTGTACCACAACATCAGGACAATGTTTTCTCATCTTTTACAGTGTCTGACACACATAGGGATACTAATAAATAGTAAATATTGATGTTATCATTTGTTAGTTTAATAGATATTTATTGACTACTTGCTGTGTACAGACACTTTATATGCACTCTCACGTTTTTGCAGAGTAGGTACCATCATCATTTTATAGATGAGGAAACATGTTCAGAGAGGTTAAGAGACTTGAGTAAAGCCAAACAACTAGTATATGCTGTACTATACTTACATTTGCAAGTTCACACCATAACAAGTACACAGTTTATTTTACTAGAATTGGAGCATCGTAAAAACCTTAATCCTACATGTCCTTGACTTGACCTTTTTATGACAGATATGTGACTCTCCCATCTCTAGATTTTTTAACAGTTTTAAAGAAGTATAATTCACATATCATACAATTTCCCTATTTAAAATGTACAATTCAATGGTTTTTAGTACATTTATATATACTATACAGAGACAATAACTACCACAATATACTTAAGAAAAATTTTGTCACACAACCAAAAAACCCACTACCCATTGCATAGGTCTAGATTGTTAAAGAATAGTTATTCAGGTGCTAGTGGTTTAGGAAGATTTTCACTTTTGATGACTAACCACCCATCTTATCTCTTTCCTGTAATGATTTTCTAGAGATAGTCTATATTATACTTTAATGTTGAGAAATGACCCTACAGTATTTTTTTAAAATTGGGTCTGGTCCAATAAAACTGGATCCTGGTTCTGTGAATACCAGAATAACACTTTGCTTCAAAACATGCTGACAGACTGGCAGGTTCCAGGGCAGTGGTTTTCAAACTTGCTTGCACATTAGGATCACATGGTAACCTTCAAAAAATAGTGATGTCTATGTCCCACTCGCAGGGATTGTGCTTTAATTGGCTTGGGGTATGGCCTAGGTTTCAGAATTTTAAAAAAGTCCCTAAGTGATTCTAAAGTGCAACCAAGTTTAAGAACATTGTTCTATGGAAAATGCCAGTTGTTTTCCAGGCTGACCAGAAAAGCAGCAGCCTCTTCTCTTTGGCTTTCATCTTTCCTTAGCCTTTTCATATATGCTGTACTTTGTCACCTTTGGCTGTCCTCATGTTTGCTCATTTGGAAAGCATGTTTAAGATTTTTTGGTGGGTGAAGTACTAATAAAAATAATAATAGTAAAAGTTAATAATTTTTAACAGTTAGGATATGCCAGGCACTGTGCTAAGCACTTTACATACATTATATTATGCTTAAAAAACACTTAATATCCCCTTTTTGTATCAGAGAAAGAGGTTTAGAAAGGAGATTGAGTAATTTGGCCCAGGACTCCTAGTTGGTAATTGGTGGAGCCTTGGCTGTGTAACCATCAAATCCAAGAGTTGATAGCAATGAAACACTTAATAGCAATATACCATATATACTCGAGTATAAGTCGAGTTTTTTCAGCACAAAATTTGTGCTGAGTTCGGGTTTTTCAGCACAAATTTTGTGCTGAAAAAACTCGGCCTATATTCGAGTATATAGGTAACTGTGGTTCTCCTGCAGTGGAGAGTAGGCGTAGGCTTCTCTCCAAAATAAAGGCCTTGCCATCACCTGCATACCATCCTGAATGAATAAATGATTTACCTTTCTAAGCGTATGCCTTTATCTACCTTTCACATTATGTGTATACTTAAGAAAAACAATGCTGGAAAGATAGGAAGGCACAAAAAGAACATTCATTTTGTACACTATGGGGTTTTTTTCTTGCTTGTTTGTTTTATTGTTGTTAAACAGATGGGATCTTGCTGTTGTCCAGGCTGGAATGCCAGGGCTATTCACTGGACAATCCCAGTGCTAAGCAGCATATGAGTTTTGACCTGCTTCCTTTCTGACCTGGGCTTGTTTCACCAATCCTTAGGCAACCTGGTGGTATTCCAACTTTAGGAGGTCACTATATTGATACGCAACTTCGTGCATTCTTTTGGGTTGTCTAGATTTATTTTCAAAGTAGTCAGACACAGACATCTACCTATTATCCTAATTCAGGAGGATCACTTGAGTCCAGGAGTTCTGGGCTGTAGTACTATGCCAATCAATCAATTGGGTGCCTACCTTAAGTTTGACATCAATATGGTGACCTCTCAGGAGCAGGAGACCATCTCGTCTAAGGAAGAGTTAACTGGGTAGGAAACAACTGAGGTAGGAAACAAAGCAGGTCAAAATCCCTATACTGATAAGTAGTGGAATCATTCTGTGAATAGGCACTGCATTCCAGCCTGACCAATACAAGGAGATCCCTTTATATATATAAACACACACACATATGTATACACACATGCACACACACACACATATGTGTGTGTAATTACTTTTATAACTAATGGTGGTTATTTGGGGTTTGGAGAGTACAATTTTCTTTATCCTTTCCCATATTTTCCAAATTTTCTACAATGCACGTGCATTACTATTGTAACATAATTGTTTTTTTTTTTTTTTTTTTTTTTTTTTTTTTGTTTGCGGGTTTTTTTTTTTTTTTTTTTTTTTTTTTTTTTTTTTTGTGTGGGGGGTTACTAGTTTT
>CAUYPK010056689.1:0-113867 GCA_963574355.1 Loris lydekkerianus | reverse complement strand
CTGACCGTTGGATTACCACACCTGCTCCTGGAATTCTCCACCCTCTCATACCTCTGAGCACACCTCCCCCCTCTGCTTGTGTTTATATAGCTGTCAAAAAATAAAGTTTTTGGGGAGTTTGATCAGAATCCTGTCTTGCTCCCGGTTCTTCGTGTCTCTTGTTCCTTCACTCTTTCAGCTCCATATCCTAAGTCCCTGCTGAACTAGTCCCGCGGGCCGGGGCAACGCCAGGCACCATTTCAGCCGATGCTCTCATCATTTATGCTAGGAAAGCCCCAGGAAAAGAATACCTGGAACGATCTGATTAATACAACAGGGCAATCTCACAGTGTTGGCCCAGAGACCAGGCCCTGTGCCTGTCCAGCAGCAGGACCACCACCTGGCACATCCCAAGGAATCTGTTCATGTAGATTCTGTGCCGGGTCCCCGTTCCCCTGGGTGGTGTGCTCCACAGCTGTGCAGCATGTGGTCCTGCCGCATGTGGTCCAGCAAAGGTTCCTTTGCTGTGGGGGCCACCACTCCCAAATACCAAGAAGCGAGAAAAGCCCTCACAGCAAAGCTGCATGAGTCTGCCTGGCCTCCAAGGGGTGAAAACAAACAGGTGCTCTGCTATCCACCCAGGAATGACATTCTCTTTTTCTTGTTAGCAGCTGAAAAATTATTGAGCCCTGGGGACCATGATCAAAGGAAAAATACTTAACTTCTAAGAAAAGAGGACAAGAGCCCTTTCCTAGTGACAGTTGTGGCCCACCCGGAAGAGGGGCAAGGGAACCCTTTAATCCACAAGTTTTATTTCTGTCCTAGGATATTATAGTCTTATCACAGTTGTTGAAAATAGAGAAGAAAAAAATCATTATTTGTATCCATTATCCCCTCACCCCCTACCCTCTCTCCTTTCCTCTTTTCCTTCCTTCCAATGTTTTGTGAACACCAATGACATTCCAGGTGCTGGGCTAGGTTGGTCAGGAGATACGCTGATGAATGAAATAGACAGAGACTCTCTTCTTGGGGGGCTTGCCATCTAACATCGAAGGGAGCTAATGAAGCAATTATGAGTATTTCAGGTACACGGAGAAGAAACGGAGACATTCAGGGAGCCAAAAGAGCACTGAGGTAAGGCAAGGAAGAGAAAATGAAAGGAGCTCAGAAAAAAGGAAGCACGTTGCCAGCAGAATTGCTCAGACTGAATTAACACTTCGGTAAAACTCTTTTTACCTAAGGATCCAATTAAAATACAGCAATGCTGTATTTCTCGTATCTGCATTTGAATATATGACTTAAGCCTATAATTAACTGAGTTTTCAAAAAATGCAACCCAGTGAAATCTCAGACCCATATCCTGTCTCTTGGGCTATTTACTAAATCCCCCATTAGCAACTAGACAAAGGCCATTGTCCTAAAGGCGGTAATTTGGTCCTCAGTGTGATCTGAATTTGCAAGCCCATGTGAATTGAGAATCAGAAAAAAAACTGATATTTATCCAAAGGGGAAAGAAAATGCTTGCTGATACCAGAAAAAAATGACAACCAGAATATCTGAAGAGGTCAGCAGAAATGTGACATTGAGAAGGCTTTATGCTTCTGACAATTATTTCTTTTCTGTCAAAAAGGTCTGGTGCCTTTTTCTGTTAATTCCATCTTATTTCGAAATTATCTCTGGGTGAGAATAATGGTCTCAGAAAACTTTCAGAAATTGTGAAAAGAAGAAAGTTGAAAAGCTCACATCCCCCCATATTACACTGAAAGCAAAGTGAAGGGACCTCTGTCACCTCCCACTTGCAGCTAATTTAGGGCCTAATTTAGGGGAAGAGATGGAACTTCACTTTCTCTTCTGGACTCTCATCCATAATGATGAATGCTACAGAATACAACTGAGGCCTGGGCCCAGGGTCCACGCAGGTGCCCCAAGGCAGAAATGGCTCCAGAGCTGGTGGTGTTCTTGTCTGGTAGAAGCAACCACCCTGATCTACTCTCCAGAAGAAGATTTTGGCTCAGTGTGCCTTTTAAGTGCCCAACCTGTGGGTGCATTCTATATGCCTAGAATAAGGTGGAAGAATAATAAGGTCTACTGGGCACAGTGTCAGCTAGCCCTCCTTCCCTGTAGGGACAACTATGACTCAACAGTCTATGGAGCATCTGTGAAAGGGTCTCCAAGTCTGCCCTTGAGTCTAAGAGTCCAGTTATCCCCACGCATTAGGTGGGTCACTATGAAAGTTTTGAGACAGGCTGTGCTATAGTCCATTATTTCACTTCTAAGAAACATAGTTGACAGTGTCTTTTCTGATTCACTCTTCCAAGGTTCAACTTGCTGAGAGAGCTTCATTTGTTTCCATCCATTTTATGTTTCTTGATTTTTGAGTATCTCACAATTTTATAATGACTCACGCATAAAAAGCACCCCTGCGTGGAGGCCCAGAGACTGCTGAAGAGGTAGGATATGCCATGGACAGGTGGTGGACACAGGATGTGCTACCCATGTGTGGGGGTGCTAACTCTTAAAGGGGATACATCCTCTTTTCCATGGGAAACCTCGGTATTTTACCTCCAACTTCTAAATGAATACCAAAAAGTTCAAGAGTAGTAAATTAACAGAGAAGGAGAAAGCAAGGTATTATTAAATTAAGTCAGCTACTCTTTGGCTAGTTCTTGAACTAAAGACAGATTCCCTCAGGAGAAAGAGGGGATAATAGGGGACAGAAGGAAGATGAGACGGGGACGAGGGGCAGAAACGTTTACATAGGTCTCAGGAGACCGGGGATGGGGGTTTCCGGAGGTGAGATCTGGTGGCTAGAAAGGGGCGCAGTGGTGGTATAGGGAGTGCATGTTATTACCAGGAGAGAGGCTATAGCTAGGTAGGAAGGAGGCTGGCCAGTTTATACGATGTCAGACAATTAAGTTTGTGAACACAAAGAAAAAGTGCTACATATGTAGTATGCACCTCATTGCTGAACACACTAGGGTCACCTTTGAACTATTCCCTTTGGAAAGCTATACACCAAACCAGTGCCTAGTACACCCTTTACAGAAATTTTGGAACTCTTTTTCTGAAATGGCTGTCAGAGCTGTCATTGTATGAGATATGACAATGAAGTTCAAGAACTCATCCTAGGAAAACTACTTTGAAAAGTGGACTAGGTGGTGCATAGCTTCCCAAGGGGAGGACTCTGAGGATGACTATTGTGATATTCAGCAATGAGGTATGTAGCACTTTTTCCAGGATGAGTTTGTGAAGTTAACTGTCAGACCCTGTATGACAAAAAAAGAAGCCAGCAAAGGAGAGGGCTGAGGAAAGAATAAGGATGGGAAAAGCGCTCATGTCCCTGAGAAGATAAGGGAATGAATTTAGTTGTCTTCAAGTTCAGCTTGAGAGGCTGCTGTGAACTGCCCACACCTGAGGCCGACAAAACCAAGACTTGTGGGGGCTGGATGGCAGATGGAGGCCTAGGAAAGTCATCAAGTGACAGAGCCTGAGACAAGGGAAGCAGGGTGGTTTGGCAGGTTGAAACCCAATCTGGAGACTGTCCCAATTGAACCATTACATTGAAAATTGGATATGACAAACACCTGTTCAGTTGCGCAAGGCTCTGAGAGGGTCTCTGCAAGCCACCTGCTGGGATGCTGGTCATACCGTCCCCCTGTCAGGCTTCTGCCGATCCCCACCAAGAACCAGCATGGTGGTGCTGGAGGGTTTTGCCAGTCACATTGGTCTACAGGCTGTCTTGGCAGGAAGCTGTAATCCATCTTTGCCTTAAGGAAAACTAGTAATGTGAGGTTGGAAGTGACAGGCTAACCATCTGTTATCTGAAATGACCAGAACCAGAAGTGTTGCAGATTTTTCTGGATTTAGGAATATTTGCATTATACTTAACCAGTTGAGTATCCCTATTCTAGAAATCTCAATCCCAAAATGTTCTAATGAGCATTTCCTTTGAGCATCATCTTGGCACTCAAAAAATTTTAGATTTCAGAACATTTTGGATTTTGGATTTGGGATACTCAACCTGTAACCCATGCATGACTTCTTGGCTCTCTACAGAAGAAAAATTTAGGTTGACCCAACTTAATCTAATCACAGAAACTTGGGGATTAAGAACTCTTGTTTGTTTGTTTGTTTCTTGTTAAATACTATGTATTGAGTGACAGTTTGAATGGTTTCATCATAAAATCCTAGACTATTAGGATTAAATTTAGCCAGTCATAGGTTTTATAGTGAGTAAGCCAGACCTGAAACAAATCAGGGTTCTTGAGTTTCAGTGTTATGATTTTTTACCTGATTTTTCTGAAATTATGTCTTCTAGAGCCTATAAAGATAGGAGGTTTACTAAAAATACCCAAATAGAAACACTTGACCCATTATGATCTGGAATATCCCTTCCAGCTCTCTGCGATTACAGCTTCTCTCTGAAAGCACAGTCTACTCCAGGAAAGACGGATGCTGATTTGGCTTTAGCGTCTGCAGAATGACTGGCTTCCCAGGGCTGGTTAACACTGACCCTTTGGCATTCTTGCCTTTGATTTCCTTAATGTGACTGCTCTATTTCCTTGCTGTCTGACAAAAGGTCAATTCCTGTTTGTTCTCTAATAAATGGGCTGCTTAATGTTGGGGAAAAAGAAAGAAAAAAGACCAACAGAAAAGCCTCATTGCTATCTACAAATAACCCCAAAGTAAATCATCTACCTTTTGGTTTCTTCTTGGAACTTTTAAATTGTTACCACGTGCAAATGTACCATCATTAGCTCTCCCTTGCAGCATCTATCCCTTGGTGGAGTGACTGCCTCTCAAAAAAGATCATGCTTTTTTGAACATGCTGTATTTTTGGCTGCAGCCTTGAACTGCAGGGAATGCAATTGCTTTTTAATTGGAACCAACAACCAGTGTTGGCTTGGATTCAGAGCTGGGCCTCCAGCATCAGCATCGGAAATGCCCTTTGGAGTCTGAGGATGGGTGAGAGGCTGGCCATTGTCACCTGTGAGCTGTGACTCCCAGTGAAAACTCTGTTTGTATCTGGGAACTCAGCTGGTTTGGAGAGCAGAATTTCCATTCTCTGCCTAGAAAATGCTTGTCATTGATGGGGACTGGCAAACAGGATGAAAACCGACTGGCTGGAGCAGAGAGCTCTCACCTTGCCCTGGTTACGTCTGTAAGTGTGTGCATAAACCAGAAGCTAAGATGAAAAGGAACAAAACAAATCTCCAGGGAAATTTTTAGTGTTTTCCATCAACATGACAGGCCAAATGTTCTTTCCTTTCCAATGGGAAACAATTGCAGAAATGGGTTCTCTTGCCTTTTGTTACTGAGAATAATCAGTATTCAGGAAAGGAACCCATCCCTTCAGGTTCTCATTCTATCAGCAATTATTTAGAATTTATGGCTTATTAATACAACAGCGTGGCTTATTTGCATGGTATGCTAAAAAGCTTATGCTTAATCAGAGTATTGGCACAATGGCTTGCTAAACAGCCTCTTTTCAACATGTTCTTTTGATTTAACTAATTTTGACCCCGCGCATGAAGGGGGCACGGAGCGGGAGATCAGCCGTCCATGCTGACATGCAGGCAGAGGAATTATGCACAATGTAAAGTGACTAATCTTGAGTGTCTAAAGGGCTATTTCCATGCACACAGCTCTTCAGAGGGGGGATGTGGTCATGTTAGATTTGGCTGCAATGCAATGTGGGATAAAAATTCATGGAAGGAAAAATCCAAACCATTCAGAAAAATTCCATTTCTCCCACTCACAATAACTCAAGTCTGACCTCAGATTCCTTTACTCTCTAAGTCTAAGTTTATAAACAGTGAGTAAAATCTTCTGCACTGGGGGAACATTCTATTTGAACTCAATGTCCATTGTTAATACAAACTGTGGAAGGTTTCTGGAAACAAAGAAACCTATGTTGGCCTGAGTAATGCTGACTGCTTCAGCCAGGGGACGGGGCATTAGCACCCACATTGTGGCTGGGTGGTAGGTGTGTGAATCATGCAAACTCATCTCCTTTGCTCCTCCCTGGGGCATCTCCCCTCCAGCTAAGGTACCTCCCACACTCTCCCCTCTCTCTCATTTCCTTCCCACTTCAGTTCATAAAATTCTTCCTTCTAGAACTCCCAGGCCACAAGTCCATTTACTGTTGCTGTGTTTTCCATCTGCAAAGTCAACAGCATCAGGGCATCTGAGGTTGTTCCACATCATGATCTTCCTCTTTTCCTAAATTCCTTCAGCACTTCCCTGGCACTGGATTATATCTAACTTCTCCCTTTTCCTAAGAGTTTAAGGTGTGAATGCCAACCAGTGAGTGCGTGGTTTTTTGAGTCTATCATTGCTCTAGGCCCTGAGCCGGATTCTTTGTCATCTAACAAACATTTACCTTGTATTTCTGTGCTCCAGGCATTATGCAGGGGTGCAGTGAGGAAGATGAGGAGCAAAGAGATTCCTGAAGGCAGTGGCATATGGCAAAGAAGCATATAAACTATTGGGAGAAAATTTGTATCTAAGGTATCACAATGTCCAATCAATAAGAGTGAAGAGAGAGTACCGGGCTGCAGTGAATGAGGACTTAAACTCAGAGATCAGCTGAGATCAGCAGAGAACAGCTGCCATCTGGGCTGGGTCTTGAAATCAAGTGTGTAGGGTGGGGGTCCACAGAGGAACTGCCCTGGAGTGCCCACCCCAAGGGCAGATTTCACTCTGACAGCAGAGGGTATAGCAAGTACTTCTCATGTGGGAAGAAGCAGCCTCTCTCTGCTCACTAAGAGATTGTGGGGGTAAAGTAGGGGATGGAGAATGATGGTGTCAGCAAGAGTAGACAAGGGAGTAGGGAATAGGTGTTTCTAGGATTTAGGAGGAGTGCTTAAAGGGAACCTGTGGCCAAATGGAATGTGGAAAGAAAGGAAGAGGGTGGAGACAAAGATAAAACAAAGGCTTAGAGGCCACGTGGCCACTGGCCAAGGGGTTTTTGTCCCAGATTGAATACAAGGTCTGACGATTACTCATTATAGAAAAGGTGCTACATATCTCACTGCTGAATATCACTAGGGTCACCTTCAAAGTATTCTCCTTGGCCATCTGGTGACTTCAGCAATGAAGTCTGTAGCACTTTTTCTAGAATGAGTTTTGAGACTTAATTGTCAGACCTTGTATGATGACAGCTCTGATGGTCACTCCTGAAAAGAGTTCCAAAATTGCTTTGAAGGGTGGACTAGGTACACAGCTTCCCAAGGGGAGTACTTCAAGGGTGAGCATTGTGATATTCAGCAATGAGATACGTAGCACTTTTTCTAGAACAAGTTCACAAACTTAATTGTCTGACCCCATACTCCTCATTTCCCCAGAACCCTACATGATCATAACGACTATTTTGAAAGCTGTCTGTTGAAAAATGATTACTTTGGCCGTTACTTTGGCAACATTCCTTGGGTTCTGATAAGCACTGTTTTCGCTTGTATTATTTATTTATTTATTTATTTATTTATTTATTTATTGCAGTTTTGGCTGGGGCTGGGTTTGAACCCACCACCTCCGGCATATGGAGCCAGCAACCTACTCCTTTGATCCACAGGAGCTGCCTTGCTTGTATTATTTTTTAGTAGCCTGTTAGGGTTTTCTTGGGTTTTTTCCCCTTTGTCCAAGAGTCTTGTACTTGGCAACATTTTTTAAATGTCTAAGACATCTTTCCATTAGGGGATTTTTACTTAATCCTGTATCATATATTTAGGTTTTGTTATATTGTTAGCAGAGAATGATGTCAGTATAGTTTCTGCACTTTAAGATCTATGAAAATGGGGCTTGGCACCTGTGGCTCAAGCGGCTAAGGCACCAGCCACATACACATGAGCTGGTGGGTTTGAATCCAGCCCAGGCCCGCCAAACAACAATGACAGCTGCAACCAAAAAATAGCCGGGCATTGTGGCAGGCACCTGTAGTCCCAGCTACTTGGGAGGTGGGGGCAGGAGAATCGCTTGAGCCCAGGAGTTGGAGGTTGCTGTGAGCTGTGATGCCATAGCACTCTATCCAGGGCAACAGCTTGAGGCTGTTTCAAAAAAATAAAAATAAAAAAAATCTATGAAAAATTTTCATCTTAATATACAAGGTCTGACAAGTTTGTGAACTTGTCACCATGTGCTTGCATTGGCAGCACTGTACAAACAATTCGGAAAGCTTTCATAACGTTGGCATATACGTGTCTCACACCTGTGTTCATGTCAATGTGTGGTACTTTCTCACTGAGGGGTGTTCATTATTATTGTTGCGTGGTTTTGTGTGTTGTCACAAGAATGTCAGAGTTGAATGTGAGCAACAAATAAACATTCATAAATTTCTTATTAAACTTGGCAAGAGTGGAAATGCAATCAGGGACGTGCTTGTCCACGTTTATGGGGATAATGCCATGAAGAAAACTGCAGCATACAAATGGATTAAACTTTTTTCTGAGGGGAGGGAAAGTGTCACTGTGAGAAACATAGCAGACTGAATAAACAAAACACCTATAGAGAAACAGGAAAATCTTAACCAAAAATCTTAGCCAATTCATGGCTCTTGCATCACAACAGTGCACCAGCTCACATGGCACACTCTGTGAGGGAGTTTTTAGTCAATAAACAAATACTATATTGAAACACCCTTCCTACTCACCTGATCTGGCTCCCAATGACTTTTTTATTTACCTGAAGATAAAGGAAACACTGAAAGAAAGACATTTTAATGACATTCAGGACATCATAATATAATGACAGCTCTGATGGCCATTCCAGAAAAAGAGTTCCAAAATTGCTTTGAAGGTTAGACTAGGTGCTGGCATCAGTGCATAGCTTCCCAAGGGGAGCACTTCAAAGGTAACCATAGTGATATTTAGGAATGAGGTATATAACACTTACCATGGATGAGTTCTTAAACTTAATTGTCAGACCTCGTATAATCATTTTTTTTTTTTTTTTTTGTGACTTATCAATGGACACAGTTGAAAAGAAATGATATTCTCCTTTGGGGAAGAACCAAAGTTCTAAAAATATATGCTTTTATAAATTACATGTGTTAATTCATCATATAATTGAAGAATAAATGTTTGTTGGTTAAGCCTGGTTGTATTTTCCATATCAGCTATATAATTTCTTTTTCTTTCTCTCTTTTTCTCAGCCTGCTATGTGTTAGCAATGGTGAAGTAAGAACTCCTACTTTCTGTGGCCACTTTAATTCACCTGATTCTTTGTATTACACTTCCTCTGCACAGTGGCTAGTCCTTTCCTGACTTTTCCAAGCTCTCACTATTCACAAAGGAACATTTATGACCCCAGCTTCCTTTCAGGCCTACTGGGATCTGACTTCCCCTCAAATGCTCACTCATTCTGAATCCAGAACTTCCGCAGGCAAGTCTAGACAAACGATTCAGAATAAATGAACCGATGCTAGGAAAACAGGCCCATCCTTTAGCATAGAAATCAAGGCTGTGATGCAGACCCTGGGTGAGAAGACTTAGGTGAAGCATCTCTGATGGCTTTGATCAGGAAGAATAAAGGATGCCCAAGGACAATATTGCTGTGGCCAAAAAACAGGAGAGAGATGGTGTTTGCTATGGACCTAGCCAGAGAGTGCAGGAAACATTCAGGTGTACTTTTCAATTATGATAGCAGAATTGAAAATAACATGACTCTTCTTGGCAACTTTATTATTTTGATACTGCATGTATTGGTATGACACTTTTCCTTTTATTTGGTTTTTAGGAAGATTATTGTGACGGCGATATTTACTGCTTGCTTAGCCATGTGATGCCCCGTATCCTGCCCACCCTGTTGGTAACTGGAGTCCTGTGACTCCAATGAGTGTGAGTGGAACTAATAAGCATCACCCCTGGGCCAAAGCATTTCCAAACAAAACAGGCACATGAGTCTCTATTCTCATTTCCCTGTTGCAGTGACCCGAGAGCTAGGTCCAGATGGTGAAATGATCAGATGACTATGTAATTTATGCACTCACATGCACATTTTTGAGAGCAAAAGAGGCTCTTGTAATAATTATGCCAGTTCACAGGAGTAAATCAGGATTTTCCAGGAGAAAACAAAATATGGGCACCCCGTATCATGCAAATGGCAAGCAGATTGGATCCCTGAGTAACCACGTGGAAGGGAATTGCCCTGGAGAGTCATTCAGCTCTTACTGGACTTAACATGCATGAAACACCACTTTTTTGTGTTAAGCAATTGAAAGTTCAGGGCCAAGCTAAATGTACCTTTATTTACAAAACATTCATTATAAAATATTATAAAGCATTTACAAAATATTCTCTATATGTACCACCTCTATGAAAAAAACTCATATTGAATATTTTGTAAGTAAAGGTACATTTAGCTAGAATTTCCTATTTCTCCTATGTACAGTGACTTTCTGGGTGATTTTAGGACACCCTAAATATAGTCAGACTACTCGGATACTGTAAGTGAGAACTTTAACAGATGGGAGGATGGATGTACTGTTCCTGCTGTGAGATAAGACCAGATGCTACTACAGGTCATTACAAACAGGACATCCCTCAGGTGGAAGGTAATAGGAGAAAGATACAGGTAGGACAATTTCACAAAAAGATATCCCTGCTAAGAGCTGGAGAGGCTCCTTTATGTTCCTCACTGGTGACATATTCAGAACAGGGTGGGGACACAGGGAGGAGCGCTCTCTAATTAGCTGCTGTCCACAAACATTCAGGACGGTAAGCCTTGTCCACTGTGACGTTCACTAGGCGGCCGTCCTTGATCTTGGCAAGTTTCCCTTAGGCCTAATGATCTCTCTTTCCTCTGTTTCACTCCTCCCTGTCTTTCAGGCACAGTCAGAAGTGATTCTGAACCCCGTGGGCCCTGGAGTCCTTTCTATAACCCAGGTTATCCCTGATGGGCACATCTACGTTACTAAACTCATCATGCCTTATTATAACTATGGATTTCCTCTTATTTTATTTATTTATTTATTTATTTATTTATTTATTTATTTATTTATTTATGACAGTCTCACTTTATTACTCTCAGTAGAGTGCCATGGCCTCACAGCTCACAGCAACCTCAAACTCTTGGGCTTATGCGATTCTCTTGCCTCAACCTACCAAGTAGCTGGGACTACAGGCGCCCGCCACAAAAGGTGCCCAGCTTTTTTTTTTTTTTTTATTGTACTTCTCATTGTTCAGCAGGCCCAGGCCAGGCTCCAACCTGCCAGCCCCAGTGTATGAGGCTGGCGCCGTAACCACTGAGCAACGGGCACCAAGCCATCCTGTCTTTTATTCTTTGAGAACAGAACTTACAACTTCTTTACCTTTCTGTCCCCCAGAACCTAGTAGTCTGCTAGGAACCCAGGATATGCTTTTTTGCTCTGTAAATATTGAACAAATGAGTGAGAGAATGAATAAACAAAATGTTGGCACCATTTCAGAGTTTCCTTAACTTTAAATACATAGCATTCAAGACTGAGCCAAGTTTGAGGGTGAAGAATGTGGACAGGTTCAAGATAACTCTGAATTAGATCTTCTCAACATAGCTTCACTGATTGTTTCTGAAGGGTCTTCCCTAAAACATTTCTTTGTCGGGTAAACAGGTATAATGACTGCCTCTGCGTCCATAGCATTATAGGACCTTTGGCCAAATCAACTCTCTTTCTCTGCTCATATTATCTCTTCCCCTGGACCTCCATCACTCTTATCTAAGTATAGAATAAAGGACAGGACACACCCCCTCCCCCTTCCCTGCTTTGGGTCCTATATGAAGGGCCAGGTTCTTTCCTGGGCAACAGAAGAGGACAAAGCTCTGGACACAGGAGGCTTAAAGCATTAAATTATAGGGCCAGTGAGGAACTAGGTTGTTTACCCTACAGGAGAGAGGACTTCACAAAGGGGGAGTGGATGCTGAGGGTAATCCCACTGTGGTCGGTCATCTGAAGGATTGTTGAGCAGAAGTACACTTGAACTGGTACTACAGAGATCCAGTGAACAGAACCAGCACCTCTGGAGAAGAGCCAAAAGAATATATAGTAAATCTAAAGGGAATTGACTTAGAGGGCAGTATTGTGTGGTGGTTAATTAAACTTCTGGAGTCACACCACTTGAGTTCAAAACCTGGCTCCTCCATTTGCGAGCACCGTGACTCAGCTTCCTTGCCTATGTAGGGCCAATAATAGTAGTAGTAGTAGTAGTAATAATAATACTAGAAGCTCACTGAAGCTCTAAGAATGAAATAAGGCAACGAGCACTTAGCACAGTATTTGGTTTATGCGAGCCATGAAAGACACTGTTTCCCGTGGTCTCAGCATCCCCGTGGTGGGAGCGG
The DNA here is from genome assembly GCA_963574355.1 of Loris lydekkerianus. NCBI lineage: Eukaryota > Metazoa > Chordata > Mammalia > Primates > Lorisidae > Loris > Loris lydekkerianus. The sequence goes on along the minus strand of CAUYPK010056689.1, from coordinate 101,576 downwards.
TGAAGACAGTGAGCATCTTTTATTGTTTATTTATGAGACAGAATCTCACTTTGTCACCCGTAGTTGAGTACCGTGGCATCATAGCTCACAGCAACCTCAAACTCTTGAACTCAAGCAACTCTATTGCCTCAGCCTCCCAATTAGCTGGGACTACAAGTGTTCACCACAATGCCTGGCTATTTTTAGAGATGGGATCTCACTCTTGCTTAGGCTGGTCTCGAACTTGTGAGCTCAAGAGATCTTGCCTGCCTCAGTCTCCCAGAGGGCTGAGATTACAGGTGTGAGCCACGGCGCCCAGCCGGTGGTGAGCTTTTTATCTCTGGAGGGGAGCTCACACAGATATTTCACTGTTTATACTACACAGACTTTCAGGTGCCTCCCAACGGGGCTGGACAATTAACCTGGGAGACTGAGAAGAATCTGGCACCGCCCCTGCCCCATTGCTCCAGGCCCCATGTACTCCCAATAGCCGCAGAGAAACACAGGCAGAAGCAAAACCTAATCTGTGTGCAAGAACCACCTCAGAGACAGCAACACGTAGGATCAATTATCATAATTCCATTCCTAATTTGAAATGCTCCAATTATTACACATTAGAGGGACTTTTTTTAAAGCCAAAACATCAAAGGTGCAACTTTCATCACCTCCCCAGTTTCCCACTGGTGAATGAAGGAGAGTCAATCTGTGTGTGTGTGTATGCTGGGGGTAGAAGCTGCCCCTCCCGCAATGCGCCCTTGAGACTGGCGTCTAAAGCCCCTTCCCAGCACAGACTGAGGTTACAAAGAGCTAAAAGTTCTGGTCTGTGAGAAGTATTTGCTTCCAATGGCATAAAATAGCCTTATGCTTTTTGTAGATAATGTAGCTTGAGTGAGAAATGCTCTGTTCTTTTTTTAAAATTAGGGGTGCTCACAAAACTCCTTCCTGAAAAGATCATGAGTTTAGGACAAGAAAGATGTTGGGGCTCAGGCCTGTAATCCTGGCACTCCCGGGAGGCCAAGGTGGGAGGATCATGAGGATCCCTTGAGCTCAGCAGCTCAAGACCAGCCTGAGCAAGAGCGAGACCTCATCTCTACTAAAAATAGAAAAACTAGCCAGGCGTTGTGGGCAGGGGGGCTACTCAGCTACTCAGGAGGCTCAGGCACGAGTTGCACTTAAGCCCGAGTCTGAGATCGCTGTGAGCTCAGCTGACGTCACAGCACTCTAGTCCAGGTGGCGGGGAAGTCAGGAAGAGTAGAGATTTACTTCCTAAGTGGGATAGGGTGTGGCAAAGGCCTGTCTTTCGTGGGTCAGCCAGAAAGAATCCACCTGCAACTGCCCGGCCAAGCCTGCTCCGTCCCATCTGCAGCCACAGGGACGGAGGTCAAATTAGAGACTTCACCGGAATTCTGAGGCGGATTCATTCTATGCTCGCCTGGCCCTCAACCCCCTGCCTCTCTCTTGTGTAACTGCTCAATTTTCTGTTTTCTTCCTAATCACACCCTGCTCTCTTCCCAGCCCTGCCCTCCCCCTGTCTCTCAGGTTCCCCCCTCTCTACTGATCAATGGTCCCAAATTACCCGGTTCAGGCCCCACTCTCCAGGCACGCGGTGAGCCCTGAGCACATGTTGGCTAGACGTTGGCTTCTCATTACAGTTCTGTCAGTTACTTAATGTGCACATGCCTCAGTTTCCCTATAGTACCTTGTTGCTGTAAGCACTAGGCACGTTGCCTGACACATGGTGAGTGATCCCTGACAGCTGTTACCATGACCCGGAGTCCCTGGTCCCTCTTGCTAGTTTCCTCCCCAGCACTTCCCAATGTGCCCTCTGGTTCCACATTTCAACTTCCAGCTTCCTGTCCTCCAGGAAAAACTGGCTCTTTCTTGGTGTAAATCGTGTTTCTCAACCTTGTTTCTTATTATCAAACCCTCACCTCCCAAAGAGACTTTTAGGCTTAGCATTCCGAATTGCCTTCCTGCCCCCCGAACTTACAATACCCTGGCTATGCTATGGCTGTGTTCAGGCACTCTGCTCTTTGAAGGACTACAACCACTGGAATAGCTACAATTTTTTGCCCCCAAGAACCAATGTTTTTAATCCCTTGGGACCACATTGGCATGGTCTAAATGTGTAGTTCTCAACCAAGGGCACATTTGTCCTCCCTCTTCTCCCCAGGGATAGTGTCTGAGGACAGTTTTGGTTGTCACACTGAGTTGAGGGAGAGGCCCTGCTGGTGCCAGGTGGGTAGAGACCAGGGATGGTGCTTAACACTCTGCAACGCACAGGACACTCCCTTCCCCACACCCACACAATGAGCAATCACCCAGCCCACAATGTGACAAGAGCATCCAGGTGACACCTAGGAGCCCTCTCGGGGCCCAGACTCCTGCAGAAGAAATAGCCTAGGTTGAAATTTCAGCTGGCTCCCTGCAGGGGAAGGGTATTTCTTCAGACAGCCCTGAACAGTGCAAAGACAGAACAAGATTTGAACTCAGGGCTCCTCTAGTCTCCAGCTAAGACCACACTTCCACAGCCAGTGGGGCTTCCAGGCCTCTGGTGAGCCCCCAGTCTGGCATCCCCTGCCCAGCCAGTCATCCTCTGGAGACCCACAGAAGCTGACCTTCAGAGGGAGGTACCAAGAGCCTAATAAGCAAAGAACTTAAACATGGAGCTTCCCCAAGGCCACAGGACCATCCTGTCTCCTCCCAGGCCCTGTCCCTCAAGCAAGTCTGTTCTAAGCTCAATTAGGATTGTGTGATTCTCCCTTTGATGATTTCTCATTAAAGTTAGGACAAAGCTTTCCTGTAGTCCAAGCTTTCCTGTGGCCTATGAAACCCCACAAGATCTGGAGCCTTCCTGCCTTTCCAACTGCATTACTCTCAGCTGTTCTGGGTTCATTCTGCTTAGTCACAGACTCACCAAACCCATTTGTGTCCCAACTTGAAGGCCCCTGTGCATCCTGCTCTCCGTCTGAAACACTCTGGGCTGCTCTTTGCCTGACCATGCCCTTCTGCCTTTAGGTCATGCTTCACTGCTACTCTCTGGAGAGATCGTGTCTGACCACCAACACGCCCAGCCCATGACCCTCACTCTTCCTTTAGACCATGCATCCTGATTTGTGAGCACCTATTTGTATATGTTCAGCCACTTAATGTCTGACCACCCCAAATAGACTTTCATCTCAATGACATGGGAACCTCTGACTACCCAGGCCTGGCAGAGTGCCAGCACTTAGTGGACGCTCAATAAACATTTATTAACTGATAGAACTCTAGGCATTTGAATTGTGACTCTACGTGACTTCCCCAGCAACGTCATAAAGGGTGATACAATTTCTGCTTGGCTCTTTTGATGACACCTGCTCCTGGAATCCAGTCACCATGCTGCAAAGGGGCCTTCATTAGCCCTTCCAGGGAAACCACATGGAGGTGACCTATCCAGCAGCCATGCATCAGCTGCCGGACAGGTGATAAACACATTAGGTGATTCCAATCCCTGCTTTTAAGTCTTCCTGGCTGAGGCCCCAGACCTCATGGAGCAGACAGACTGACCCCCCTGCATTAGTGTCCCAGGTCTGCTGTACCAAAATATCACAAGCTTCAGGGTAGCCAAAACTGACAGACGCGTGTTGCTCTGGAGATGAGATGTCCAAACTCAAAGTGTCAGTAAAGCCAAGCTCCCTCTCAAAGCTATAAGGAAGGAACCTTCCTCGTCCTCTTTCTAACCTCTGGTGGTGACCATCAATCCCCTGCATGCTTTGGCTTGTGGCCACATCACTCCAATTTCTGTCTCTGTTGTTATGAGGCGTCCTCCCTGTGTGTCTATGTCTTCCCCTCTTCTTATCAGGACACCACTCACATACCCTTGGATTAGGGCCAGCGCTAGTAACCTCATATTAACTTGGTACATCTACCAGGACTCTATTTCCAAATAGGTCACACTCATAGGCACTGGGAGTTAAGACTTCAACACATCTGTTGGGGCAGAGGGGGACCCAACTCAACCCCTAATACTGTATTTCCTATATGAATTCTTCAGGCACAGGAGACAGAAGAAAATGATTGCTGTTATTTTAAACCATTCAGTTTTGGTTTATTTGTTATCTAGCTGGAATTGGAACATCGAACAACCTCCTTCAACCCATCTGATTCCTCCTTCATCTGATTCTCAAGAAATCCTGCCTCATCCTCTCCTGCTTGGGCATAGATCTTTTTCTATCTTAACAGCTTTCCTGGAGTCGCTCATAACACTCTGGTTTTTCAAGTAAGCTGGGCATCCTTAGAGCATCCTCCTGCCCTGCAAAGCAAGCCTCAGAACTGCCTAGGTGTTCTCAGACTTGGGCTTGTCCCAGACCCCCCACAATGTCCCTTGATAACCGTCCAAAAAAATAGCCCCAATTTCTCATCACCATTCTAAGAAATGGCTGATCTTCCGGGTGACTGAAAAAGGAGAACATGGGGGTATCAATGGGAGCAAAGGCACAAAGAAGGAAACAATAGCTTTTTACTGAAATCTGCACATTCCCTTGGCCTTTACATCCACAGAATGAACATTTTGATTTCCTACATGGCTGTTCTTGTAGGAGGAATGGAATCTGAATGTGCCTCAAAAAAGGTTGAGACAAAAAGTATAAATGCAAGCTTTAAAATATGTGAAGTTTTAATTCTTTCCATTTCTCTCACATGAAGGAAATACACAGTTGTATTTCTGAGCTCGAATACTTTAAAATTTATGGAGTTGTCAAATGCACAATGTGTTTCCCTTTTAGATTTTCAAAAGGGAAGGAAATTAATTATCAGAAAGTGAAATGGGTGATGTTTCATTTTCTGTACAGCAGGCAGAGGCTTCCTGTGACTGTCCACTGGAAGAAGCTGCCATCATGTATAAAGGCAGATGATTAAGTTCTTGAACTCATGCTGGAAAAAAGTGCTACACACCCCAGTGCTGAATACCACTACAGTCACCTTCAAAGAACTCGTCTTGGCCATCTAGTGACCGTAGTGATATTTAGCAATGAGGTATGATGCATTTTTTCTAGCACACGTTCACAAACTTAATTGTGAGACTTCATACAATGACAGCTCTGATGACAATTCCAGAAAAAGAGTTCCAAAACTGCTTTGAAGGGAGAATTAGATGCTGGCATCAGTGCACAGCTTCCCAAGGGGAGTACGTTGAAGGTGACCACAGTGATATTCAGGAATGAGGTATGTAGCACTTATTCTAGTATGAGTTGCAAACTTAATTTTCTGACCTTATATATGTATAGTGGCTTCAAAGATGAGATTCGAAATTGGCAAATCCATCGACCGCATTTCCATTTAGCCTTTTTTATCCCAAATTAACTGGTTTAAGTAAGAGCTTCTGCGATAATGAAGGCCATAGTTATAAGTAGTTTTCTTGCTGAGTTAGGCTTGCGTGTAATACTTAGGAAGTGATGTTCAAGGACAAACGGTTCCAATTAGGGAGAGCCTCAAATACAAACCGTCTACACTTAGAACAAGAGATAATCAGAGACACTTTCATGCATCAATCCAGAGTCTTCCATGGGTTCTGCAGCTGAGTAGTGAATTGCCCTATTCTGCAGGTATTTAAATGCAGCCAGCCCACGCATGGGAAAGACAGTCCTGGACACCAGACCAACCCCACCTGTCCTAGGTGCTTGTCCAGACCTGCTCTCTCCATTGCTTGGGCCGGTCCATCATTTTCTCTCTAGTCTTCTTGGCTCTCAATTCTCTGGCTACGTAATCCAGCCCTGATTCCTTCCTGTTCTTGCCTCCCACTTCTTCATTTTACTGATAATTTAATCTCTTTCCACTGCCCACTTCCCTGGCCTTGGAAGCACCTACAGTTCTAAGTACAAACAGCATTGCCCACTCCCCCCAGTCCCCAGGCAGCTGGCAGAGAGACATCTCCCACCTTGGCATCCTCGCAAGAGAAAAGGGAATAAAACACTGACATTTCTCAGACAAGCCCAACTCAATGGGCAAAAAATGAGATTCCAGAGATAGATCACCTGGGCCTGCCTGACAGGCTACAAACACCCAAGAAGCCCCCAGACGCACAACCAATTTCCTGTTGAAGCTCTGAAAATGTGAGCAGTCGCAGTGAAGGTCCCTGAAGGCTGGGAACAGCATTGTGCCCAGGGTACAACTACTAGGTCCAGAGCAGCAGGGACGCAGGTATCTTATGGTTCAGTGTTCAACAAGCTTACATGGACAGGGAACAAAACAGTTCCCAGGACAGTTAAGTCCTATTCCTTTGACTGAGGAAAACAACAACAAGAATACCAGGATGTCACCTTCCAGTCCCTTGCCCCAGAAAGACAGGGCCATAAATCACCCACATCACTAACATCGCAACTGAAGAAGATGGTGTAAATTCAGGTTCCCATTTATAGAGAATCAAATTATTGCTTTATTCCCAGAGAGATGAATGAGAGTGACAGACTTTTTGGAGTTGTAAAAATAGATGGATGCTTCCTATAAAATAACTCACAGATGCCTCTGATAATTTACAATAGACCTGGCAGGCGAGGAGCAGGCGAGTGAAATTCCAAACAGAACACCACGCGATTTTCCAGGGGTGGAGTAAATGGCTTGGCTATTATGATAATACATTTCAGCACAGCAAATATATCTCCCCTTAATAGAAATACATTAGACACCCTTTACAAAAATATCAACATTGCAGTTCCCTTCCTTGAACTATAGCTTAGACATAAATATAACACAATTTATGGATGAGGAAATCCAATTTCATGCTGTTTCAAACACATTTCTTGTTTATTACATAACTATAGTTCTCTACATAGGAGATAGTGTAGTGCATGAAATATATGTAGGAGCACGATATCCATCTGCGTGTCTGTCTATATAAGGATCGTGAACATTGCGTCTACTACAAGCGGAATTGTTTTTTGATGTGTACGCTATACAAGGAACACCCTAAGCACTGACTACAAGACCACCTCCCTGCCCACCTGCAGCACTGCCACCATTCTCCCGAGGGTGGACGAATAAATATTCTAAGCAATAGGTAGCAAGCTTCATAGAACTTCGTTATCATTTTTTTATTTTTACTTCTTTAGATACAGGGTCTTGCTTTCGTCACCCAGGCTGGAATGCAGTGCCACAATCATCGCTCACTATATCCTCAAACTCCTGGGCTCAAGTGATCCTCCCAACTCAGCCTCCCGAGTAGCTGGGACTCCTATTGTCATCACCACACCTGGATGACTTTTTTGTTTTTTGTAGGCACAGGATTCCGCTATGTTGCCCAGGCTGTTCTTAAAGGCACAAGGTTAGTGCCAATCAACAACAGGTTTTAGTTTCAAGTGCTTCTCCATTCCCCTCCTTTACATAGAATGACATTTGTGAATCTGTTGTCAAATTTAGAACCCATGAGATTGCCTTCTTAAGCTAAGTACTCTGGGCGGAATAAGTGTGGTGCAGGAAAGTGCTTCTCAGTGAGGACAAGGCAGGCTCAGCCTCTGGTGCCCCCCACCTGCTGTCCCTCTTCCTGCTGTCTGATTCATCCCCTGCCACCTCCACGCACTAACAGATGACAGTCAAGGTGCTCCTTGATATTCTCTTCCCATTTTTAGAATTTTAGAGGCCATCTTTTCCCTATTTGGGCTAGTTCTCCTTTCTGTCTCAGCTTTGGTATGCAAGGATTTAATTTAGCTTTGACAATCAGTAAGATAATTTTGGGGGGGGAAAGGGTGGAGAGTTGTTTTTCCCCTTATACCTGGAAGTTCTTGGATGTTTTTCCTCCAGTGCTATAGTGATAGCATCCTAGAGCTTCCAGCAAATCAAATACATGAGCTCAGATAAAGCAAAGGTGGATTCAGATTTACATACAAAAACAAATCCATGGTAAGCAGAAGTCCGAGGTGCAGCTCCTCTGGCTGTCTGGGTTACTGGGCATCATGGTACCGAAAGCCCAGGGGGTACTGGATAGAAATCGCCCTAAAAAAAGAGAGTGTTTGGTGCACATTTAGACACAACACTGTCTAAAAAATTCTAACACTATTTGTCAACTGAGTTTAGTCAATTGACTTTTAATCTCAGTAAAAAAGAAAAGAAACAGTGAGTGTATTCAATGCCATGTAGCTCTCAGATTCTAAATCACAGAGAGATGGCATAACCGCCCAGAGAAAATTATTTCAAATAATTTAAAATGTGTTGATTACACACTCCTACTGGAATGTATCCTAAGGGCAAAACAAATACGAAGATATATTAAACTTCATTCAGTCAACTTGTTAGCATTCTCATTTCAAAACTATTATTTATTGTAAATGGATATTATAGAATAAAGCAAAGAAAAAATTATGTCAAAAAATCAAGACATTCAGTAAAAGGTAAATGTAAAGTAAAAGAAGGGAATCACAAATTTATAATCACGAACTTGAATTGAATTTACATTCCTCTTTCTAAAACAATTAGTATCACCTAGTTTTGTTTACTGCCATTTTTTGCTCTGACTTTCAGGATTTCTCACATATAATCTGGATAAGATTCCTTTTTCAGACATAGGCACTGTGAATGCACTCGCTTATTCATTTTTTAGTGAGGTGTTTTGATGAGCTGAAATTCAAATTGTGATTAAGTGCAATGTATCAATTTTTTCTTTAATTTTTAGTGGAGTTTTCTTCTGCCCAGTCCTAATAAGTATTGCCTACCTCAAGAAATTCTCAGATGTTCTCTTCAGGGCCTATATGGATCATAGCTCTGAATGTAAAAGAATCATAAAGCGGCTAGAAGAAAACAGAAGAAAATGAATATACAAACCACAGACTGCAGGAAGATATTCACACTACACATATTTTAAAAGGAAATAGCATCCAGAATACGTTTAATGAGCCCCTACAAATCAATAATGAAATAAAGCAACACAATGTGCAAAAATGGGCAAGAGTAGATATACTAATTATCTATACACATAAGTAAAAGTGTTCATTAGTCGTCAAGGAAGTACAAATTAAAACCACACTTAGGTGCCACTTCAAAGGATGAGGGAGACAGGGGTGAAGAGAGATTCATTCATGAGTAAAAATATACAGTTTGATAGAAGAAATAAGATGTTTGATAGATCAGTAGGGTAACTATAATTTACAATAATCTATTTGTAGATTTCAAAATGGAAAAGAATGATTTGAATGTTTCTCGCCTAAAGAAAAGACAAATATTTATGGTGACGGATATCCCAACTATACTGATCTGATATTTGCAAATTACATGAATGTATTAAATTATTACACATACCCCCAAAATATATACATCCATTATGTATCAATAAAAATCAATTAATGAATAAATAAAAGTGTCCTTTTGGGTGTGCCATGCAATAGAAAAGAACCTAGATTTGTTAAAATAAATTCTGACAATACCAAGTACTGCCAAAGACAGGAATGCCTGTAACTCTTACGCAGGATTGGTGGGAGTAAAAAATGGTATACTTTGAATCCCTGCTTTTCTTAAAAAATTAAAAGGTATCTTCTATGTATTCCAGCTATTCCATTCTTAGGTACCAAAGAGAAATCAAAACATATGTCCAAAAAAGACATTTACACGAATGCTCATAAGGGTCCCAAGTTAGGAACAACCCAAGTATCCCTCAGAAGGCAGGTGATTAAACACGATGGGATACTTCTCAGCAATAACAAAGACTGAGCAGCCGATACACACAAGGATGAGAAGAAACTCCACAACACCACGTGAGTCGAAGGGCACCAGATGACAGAGAGTATATCAGGTGTGATTCCATCCATGCGGGATTCCAGAACAGACAGAAATTATCTATGATGATAAAAATCAGAACGTGGTTGTTGGGAGTGGGAGGGAGGAGAGGAAGAGGAAAGAACAGACAAGAAAAAGGCAAACGAGGATCTTCTCAGGCAATGAGAATGTTCAGTTATCACGTTTTGGGAGGTGATTCTAAAGGCGTAGCTAACTGAAACTCATCAGGCTGAAGACTATCTGTGCATTTGAGTCTTTTAAATTATGCCTTAATAAAAACACATACACAATGGTGTAAAAATGAATTTAAAAAAAGAAGAAAACATGATTGGTCATCTTTGGAGGTTGCCATCATTTGTTATTCTAAAAATGTTTAAATAAAAAGGAATTAAGCATTTGTCTCTCCTGACTTCTTTGCCTTTGATTTCAGAGTAGTCCAACAGCTGGGGAGGGGAAGTTCTTTTTAACAGAAGAATTACAGCTCATAAATGCAGAATGAACGCACAATCTAAAATTCACCACTTCGTAGGCCCTAATGAAATAATGGATGTAGGCAACGTTCATCAGTGACTGCTAAAGCCATTAATTAGGTGAAAGATTGATGGCGAACTTTATAATGAATCAATCAGGCTGACACCTGAAGCTAGTGTTGAATCTTAACATCACTAAAAGTGAGATAACCAGACAGCCTGTGTCTCCTGAGGTCATGTGATACGAAGTTCCTAGCACCATCTAAAGTATTCTCTCCAAAAAGGGGGAAAGGAAGGTCTAATTAGCCTTCTAGATCTAACCACGGTTCAGAGAAAATGGAGACTCAAAACATGTTAAAGAATCAAGCGGCATCAATGTGCCCAATCCAAATTGTGTAAAATTGCATAGGACAAATGACTTGGTTTCTTCAACAAATGAATGACATGAAAATAATCAAGGCGAAGGAAACGTTACAGATTAGACACACCAAAGAAATAAAATGTGTGAACTTGCTTGGATTCTTATTTGAACAAGTCAACTGTAAAAAAAATATATTTTTTGAGAGATTATGATGGAAATTTGAGAAATATTTTGAGAAGACATAGACTGGTTATTGGATTTTGCTAAGTGTAACTTTATGTTGAGACTATGTTTTTAGAAAGTCTTTTTATGTTACCAACACACTCTAAATATTTATAGATAGAATGATGTGATGTCTGGGGATCTGCTTTTTAAAAGCCAATGAACAGTAACTGAAAAAAAATAGCAAAATGTTAATATTAGTTAAAGTTGAAAGATCAGTGCATTTGGATTCATTATACTCTTCTATTTCTGTATATGTTTTGAGTTTTCCATAATAAAATGTTGAATTAAAATAAAAGAAATTAGCATAAAGTGTAATGACTGAATTCTTCATTTCCCAATTTGTTTGGAGAGAGAAGAAAACAGGATGTGATAAAATATTCTAAACTTCTATCTACTCAGGATAGAATTTCCAGCCTGTATAAAATCTAACATTACAGAATTTTAGAAAGTCTATCAAAAAGAAGCCATTTTATTCTACAACTGACATCGCATTCCTGTCTATCCTTTGGAAGGTTTTGTAGGAAAGTGTTTGCCATGGGTGTGGGTGTGGGTGTGGGTGGGCGCATGTGTGTATACACGGATGTGTGCATGTTTTCAGCTTTTTACATGTATTAATTAGTCTGCTATTCTTCTTTAAGAGGAGGAAGATACATTTTAGTAAAAATAGCAAAATGGATCTGCTAATGTGAGCAACTCTGTTTAAATGAACTCCCCTCTGCTCATTCTGCATGCAATAAAACTGCAGTCCCCAGCTCCCGGGCCAGCACTGATAAACAGTTAGGAACCAGGCTGCACAGCAAAGGTGAGTGGTGGGCGAGTGAGCAAAGCTCCATCTGTATTTACAGCCCCTCTCCATCACTCCTATCAGCTCCACCGCCCGTCAGCTACACGTCAGCATTAGATTCTCACAGGATCGTGAACCCTTCTGTAAACCGCACATGTGAGGGATCTAGGTTGTGTGCTCCTTCTGAAAATCTAATGCCTCATGATCTGAGGTGGAGATGACATGCTCTTGAATCACCCCTAACCTTCCCTCACTCCTAATCCACGGAAAAACTGTCTTCCATGAAACTGGTCTGTAGTACCGAAAGGGTGGGGACTGCTGCAATTAAACACTGTTTTGCACCGAGGCTGAGTGTGTTGTGTAGCAGTGAAAGCCAGAAGAAGGTGCCATTGCAGAGAAATCTTTACAGGTAGAGGCTCATTGGCTGTGGTGCTAGTGAGGGGCCAAGTGGGCCTCACCATGTCTACCTGGGAAGTGCCCCAGAGGTAAACAGGTGAAAACTGCAGGGCTGGATGAGAAGGTAGGAAACCCACGTACAGGCCTGAAATTGGAGTATGGAGCAGAGGCATCGAAGATGTGAACTTTTTTTTTTGAGAAAGAGTCTCACTCTGTCTCCCTGAATAAAGTGCCATGGTGTCACAAGCTCAATGCAACCTCGAACTCCTGGGCTCAAGTGATCCTCTTGTCCTAGCCAGAGTAGCTGGGACTACAGGCACCCACCAAAATACCTGTTGTTTTCTCTATTTTTAGAGATGGGGTCTTGCTCTTGCTCAGGCTGGCCTTGAACTCCTGAGCTCAAGCCATCCACCTGCCTTGGCTTCCCAGAGTGCTAGGACTACAGGCGTGAGCCACCACATCCTGGCCAATTGTAAACATTTTGATAAATGAGTTCTTTTCCCCAAAATCTTTCAGGGGAAAACAAATGATAAACAGGGATCAATTTTTACAAATCCTATTTTCTTAACTCTTTAACACTTTAGGTGCAGCACATATAGCAACTATGCGAAAGGACTCACCACATCCTGCACCTTTAAGTCAGCCCTAACCCTAGGTACCCTGGCCCTGCAGGGTGCTTCTCCTGGAACCCTACTACCAAGTCCTGCTCTTGGCTGGCGACCACGCTAATCCCCCATTCCCATGACATCTCCCCTGACATCACAAGGAACTGCTACTCCTCAGACTCAGTATTTCGAAAACAACTCCTCACACCCCACCCCCAGACGTCCTCTAGGCTGGAAACCCAGGGGCCTCCTGAGTAGTCTCTTCTCATTCTCTCCTCCTGTTCAGTGGACCACCACGTTCTACTCAGCACACCTCCCAAACGGCACCCTCATCAATCACCTCCTCTGCACGCCCATTGCTTACATTCTGTTCTCACTTGCCATAAACCACTCTCTTGGCTCATTTCCTTTCCACCTGCCCCTTTCACACCTGCTTTGTTGTTTTTCTCTGTGATTCTGGACTGTCCCCTCTACTCCCTTTCCTAGGCAACCTCTTCCTTCTCAAAACTCCAAATGCGATCAATACACCCCAGGTAGGTAGGTAGACAGTTGATAAACAGATAAGCTAGATAGGTAGATGGGTAGATACCTACTTAAAGTCTTCAACATTTCCTAAGGCTCTTCCTCACCCCCTAGACAAGGTTGTATTTCCTTACTATTTTCCCAGAGCATCACCCTATCCTGCCTTTTTACATTCATCGTGTTGCTAATTATTTGTTTGATAAATGGTATCAAATGACAAATTTGATATGATATAAATGATAAATGCTGTGGTTGACCATAAATTTCACAGAGATAGAGGCCCCATCTGTTGACGGTGGTGTGCCCACTGGCAGTGGCATTCACCAAGTCTTCTTTACAATCAAAAGTGTTCACTCGTGCTGCTGATGCACCTATAATGTGTGTACCTTCATTAAAGATTGGTTTATGAAATCTCAAGGCCCACTCTAATCATGAATAAGACTAGCAACTTGGCTCCAACCATGTCACAGATGCATTCTAACTCTGCACTGTGAAGACATTCACACAGCCAAAGATGTCCTCCTTGAGTCCAGGCTCTGGATTAAATCATGGCCAATGCCAGCAGCAGAAGGGAGAACCAAAGATTTGTGCAATCTAAGGATCAAGAAAACAAAACAGGGCGGCACCTGTGGTGTCAGTCCCATATACCGAGGGTGGTGGGCTTTGAACCAAACTGCAGCAAAAAATAGCCGGGTGTTGTGGCAGGCACCTGTAGTCCCAGCTACTCACCAGGCTGAGGCAAGAGGATCACCTAAGCCCAGGAGTTGAAGGTTGCTGTGAGCTATGACGCCACAGCACTCTACCAAAGGCAATAAAGTGAGATTCTGTCTCTAAAAAAAAAAAAAAAAAAAAGAAGAAGAAAAGAAAACAAAACAGAATTGATGGTCTGGTTCCCTTTGGGAGTGACAATTATTCAAGTCACAACATTCAATAGATGCAGTGCAATTGAGCCCCAGTGTCCCAAATGCATGATGACGTTCATGAGAGGTCTCTGGACATTGGGGCTTTTATTGCCAAGGTCTCGGAGAAGGCAGGGGAATCCTAGCTACCCCAGGAACCCGGTGATGAATCCCCAGAACCAAGGAGGAGGAGCTGGGGTGGGGATGGGACAGCAATCAGAAGGCCTTGTCAGCACTAGCTACAGAAGGGAAGGGGGACTAAGAACAAGAGACGGGGCCAAGAGACCAATGTGAAAGGGGAATGACATGTTTGCCTGAGGGCCTGGGGCTCTGGCCACTCCAGAGATGTACAACCTCTGTGAGGGAAGTGAGACTTCAAATCTACTGCTAGCTTGGTCCCTGAGTCTGTGGAAGGGCTTACAGGACTCCAGCACTCTGCACATAAATGGGCTGAGGCAGGGCACAGGGCAGGTGCCAACCATGGGCGTGATCACTGAATCCTGGAAATGGCATCCCAGGTCCTCAGGGAAACGGTGTGCCCAGGAGCTTTGTGAGCTACCCAGTCAGCAGTTAAGGCATCTGGGTTAAATTCTGCTCTACAAGCAAGTTATTTTTACCCTGAGCACATTAAAACATACCTGTCTTTTGCCTATGATTTGCCATGACACAGCCCAGACACGATGGACTTAAGAGTCTAAACGCCCTACTGGTGACTGTCACAGAGCCCGGGGAACCCCAGCAAACAGAACCTCAAAGGCCATACCTCCAGAGGCTGTGGGTCAGGGCTGGAGCAGGTAAGCAGGTTATCATCCTGAGCACCTCCAAACCCTCTTACAGGCTTGCTCCAGAATGGCTCATTGGGTTCCATTGGGCTCATAAATATTTTAGACACAATGCACACACATAGGAATTCTGCCTTTTATTCAGTCCTTGGGTTCCACATGAAGCTAAGACATTTCCTGACAGTTTGGGGATCTGAGAGTATCTTTCCATCATCTCCCTTTAAGTACAGTTGCCCCAAAGGGCTCAGCAGTCTGGGGTATAAGCCTTTTTAATACAAGGGTTCAGAAGAAGAGAACCCGTTTTCTTGTCAAATTGATACATTGGACAAGCCTGAAACCATCTGATTTTGCTTCATTTAAAAGGAATCTACCTGTCCTTCTCTCTCTGGAGAGGTTCTGTTTTTTCTTCTTTTAACATTTAGACATGTTACTGTAATATGCCTTGTTAATAGTTTCTGATCAATGTTACAAGATGAAATCTTTCAATTTCAAATCTCATTTATTTTCTCCGTTCTGGAAATCTTTTTTTCCCCCTTTGCTGTATCGATTGTTTTGGTCACAGGCAAGCTGGCTTTTATCCAAGCAACAGTCTTAGATTCAACTATGCTATTCTTTTTTTTTTCCCCAGAACCATAGTGAGACTTCCTTTTTTCATGGCAGAGCTGTACTTACTGAGGACGGAATTAAAAAGCAACAAAAGAAAATTTCAGAGAATAGTTACAAAGATTGTAGACACACCTATTTTTTGCTGGAAAAAAAAAAAAAGAAAATCACCATGAAAAGATGGCATTCTCATATCACATTGTTCCCATTTAACTGAAGCATAGGATTTTGTGTCACTTCTTGTAGGTACATTTGCACTTGTAAATGCATGTGTGGACACTCCATGAAAATTATGTGTGTTTGTACACGTTTACATTAAGCTCTAATTTTTTTCCAAGCAGTAGGGATGATTTCAGATCGCAATTTATTATTTAGCTAATTTGTACTCTGAACAGTATAAAACAGCACAAAATGAAAGAAGGGAAGGAGGGACAGTCAGTCAAGGCAAAGCACCTTACATGTATTATTGCATTTAAAAGGGAGCCCTGTCACCAGGAACCTTGCAGTCACCTGGCTGTGAAGTTAATGACATAGTAGATGCTGGCACCTAAGGGGCCAGCCTGTGCCGGCTGCAGTAAGGAGAAAAAGGAAGACAGCCTAAAAAGAGGGGGGCTCTCCCCTGGGCTCCTTTCTGATAAAGGCATGTATTTACTGAGCCCAGGTGTAGACTAGTGGCTCCCACAGCAAGGACACATAACAAAACCACCTAGTGGGCTTGTTAAACACAGTGGGGCTGGACCTCACTTCAGAGTTTCTGACTGAGAAGGTCTGGGATGAGGCCCAAGAATTGCCATTGCATTTGCAACAAGTTCCCAAGTGATGCTGATGCTGTTGGTTGGGGACCACATCACGAGAACCACAGAATAAAATGCAGACCTTGAACCCAGGCCTTGGCCTTCCTAGAATCAACAGTGCTCAATTTCCACTTTAAAAATCGGTAGGTTGGGAGGCTTGAGCCCAAGAGTTCCAGCCTGCAGTGACCTATGATTGTGCCACTGTGCTCCACAGCCTAGGTGACAGAGGGGGATCCTGTTGCTATTTAAAAAAAAAAAAAAAAAAAAAATTGGCAGAAAACCAAGGCTTATTTCAAGAGTCAAGTATAAGTTTCAGGACAACGTGGTCCTGGGAGGTAAGAGGCAAAACCATCCCCACTTCTCTAGCACAGGTGCTGAATGCCTGGGAGAACAATCAGAGCAGGTAATCGCTGGAGGGTGATATCCATGCCCCAGATGCATCTGACAGTCTACTAACGTCATGTCCTGAGCAGCCAGTGGAGCTGAACTGTCATGGAGAAGGCAAAGCCAGGGTGCAATCACTGGGGACAGACTGCCCTCTAGTCACTCAAAAAACAGTGAGGGGAGAGGTTGGGGAGCCCTTCAGCTGGTGGAGCAGGGGCCTTGGTGCACGGGGATGTGCTGCAGGGGGAGAAGAGATGGGAGAGTTATACCATTCTGCCTACCTGCCAGGAAGTTACCAGAATCACCACCCAGAGTGCAGACCCTCCCACTCAGACCTTTTCTGTTAGGTTGCTGCAAAGTGAGGTGAATATTACTTCTGGAGATCTAATGTATAGCATGGTGGCAATAGTCAACAATGTGGTATTGGTTTTTTTTTTTTTTTTAGAGATTGGATCTTACTTGGTTGCCTAGGCTGGAGTACAGTAGCATGGATCATAGCTCACTGCAGTTTCCTGCTTCAGCCTCTCAAGTAGCTGGGACTATAAGCATGCACCACTATGCCTGGCTAGTGTGTGTGTGTGTGTGTGTGTGTGTGTGTGTAGACAGGTGTTTCCAAGGCTGGTCTTGAACTCTTGGCTTCAAGCAATCCTCTTACCTGGGCCTCCTCAGTAGCTGGGGTTATAGGTGTGAGCCACCACTTTGTACATTTTTAATTTGCTAAGAGGATAGATCTTAGGTGAAATATTCTCATCCACTCTTACACACACAGTGTTAAGTAGACAGAGGCAACGGATGTGTCAGCTTGATGGTGGTGATCATTTCATAAAGGACATGTATAGCAAAACATCACATTGTCCACCTTAAATATATGCAATTATTCTATGCCAATAATATCTCAAGAAACCTATAAAATCAATCTACAGCTATACAAAAAATGCAAATGCCTTTGTGAGTGTGGGGAGGCAAACCTCTTCTCCCTAGCAAACCTCAAGGATGGGCTCTGCCGACACAGCCTCAATTGTCCTCAGAGCCAGTCAAGGCTGGGAGGCTCCCCTGTCTCCAATAATCCCTCCACCTGTGCTGCTCCCTCCACGCTTGCCACTACTCTGCTGGTCATGCTGTGCCCTTGAGTGGTTCCCTGATTACAGCGCATAGAGACATTTAAGTCTCTTTTGTGTTCAAAATAAAATTAATAACAAGTAAAGCTCAACTCTGTCCAGGCAGGGTTCCTTCTCCTTTCTCTCTCAGATAAGTACCAGGAAGAAGCTGTTGAGACTCATACATGCTCACCTCCTACTCGGCCATCATATGGCTCCAATTCCACTTAGCTACCCCACCCAGCTCCATCGCTTCTCCTCATGATGGGTCCCCAAGACAGCTGTTCCCTCATTAATAGAAGGAAGACCTCTGAGCCCCGTACCAGGCATGGTTCTGTATGTTTAGGATGCAATCAGAGAATTAAACAAAGATCTGAGCCCAAAGAACTTGCACTCTACTGAGAAGAGAGAAAAACAATACACATTACAGATAAGTAAATTCTGTTATATGTTAGGAAGTTTTTCCTTGCTAAGGAAAAAAGAAGCAGGAAGGCCCAGGAGGTATGAGGAGAAGGGAGCAGGGTGGAAATGTAAGTTACAGGCCAAGGATTGACATGCTGAGCCCAGATCTTTAACTTAGACTGAATTCAGAAAGGATGAATGGCCCTTATAGTAGCTGTGATCCAGGGATTTTGAGTTGCTGGGCTTTACAAAGAATTCCCATGTCAATCCCACTGAGGAAAAAACCCAGCCTGGAGCAGAAAACCCAGGAAGAAGAGTCTGCAGTCTTCAAAAGGGAATGATTTTAGGATGCAGGGATGGTCCCCACGGTTCCCTTCACAACTTGGACATGATGGGGGCACAAAGCCTTTTGTGCCACACAGAGAGCTCAAGTGCAGAGGGGCCGATGGGGCACCTTAAAGTTTTTGAGAAGTTTTTGGATGAAATCTTAAACAGAACCCAGGGATAAGCCAGTGACATTAGATGAAGAGACCAGGCTCGGCTTTGACTGATGTAAGGGCTCTGCACTCAGTACCTGCCTAGGTAGAATAAAAGCCAGAATCCAGCAGAGGAGGACAGAAGAAATTCAATGACCTTTCCACCTCACTGTGATGCCCAGAGTTTCTCCAGCAAGCCTGCTTCCCAATGACCCAAATACGCAAAGATTCAGTATAGGAAGTAGCAGACACAGGGACCCCAGCCTAGGGTCCCTTCCAGCATCCTCACAACATACGGCAGTGGTTCTCAACCTTCCTAATGCCGTGATGTATTCTCATTGTTACAAAGGGGTTGAGACCCACCGGTTGAGAACTGCTTGCATAGGGGAAGACGCTCTGGTGGGGGAAGCAAGTTCAAGTGGTTGCCAACATTAAAGAAAAAATTATTCAATGACGCTTGTTAATGCACAGTGAGGCGGACGTTATTTAGGATCACCGTGACAGGTCCAGAGAACACTGTAATGTTCTCACAGGAAGGAGAGGGGATTGGGCTCAACTCAGAAGGCAGCGTGGGCAGGTGGGAATTTATAGCCAAGGAGCCATGTAGGGTTGGTGAAAGGAAACTACTTAGAAGAAACATCAGGGGTGAGGGGGATTTTGGCGAAACTGACCTATCTGGATTCTTGCTAAAGACAGGCCAGGGTGAGCAGACATCACCTGGGGGCTGGTGGAGGCTGGGAAACCTGGTCAGATTCGAGCATAATCAGCTATCAAGGGTGAGGGGTTCTTGCTAAACTGACTTCACAGGGTTCTTGCTAAAACTGGATTTTATAAGGAAGTACATAGATGGATACAGGAGACTGAGTAAAGTTAAGCCTGTTCAAGCAAAGAATCTTGGTCACAGGGTACTAATAAATCTCCCCATCCCTGCTATTTTTTGCTGGGATTCATTTATCTTGAGTCCAAAGTGAAGAAGTTGGAATGCACCAGTGGTTTCCAACTTTTATTTTTTCACAGTGGAATTTTTTTTTTTTAATAAAATCTTAAGCAGAACCCAGGATATTAAAATTTGTCGCAGTGGAACTGACCAGGGCTGGGGCCCTTCCTGCATCACCCCCCTCATTAATTTCTGAGAAAAGGGAGGGTCCTGGAACATGTTTCCCTCCTCTGGTATCTTACAGTGTATGATGTGCATGGACCATCAGAACACATGGGATAGAAATATTAATCTAAGGAGACTACTTAATTTTAAGGAAAACTTAAGGAGAGAAAAAACTCTCTGGCCAATGTCCAGAGTGGGTCACCAAAACAGGAAACACATCAGTCAACCTTAGCAAGAGGAAAGCCCAGAGTCCCCATCTAAGGAGGAGCGAGGACGCTGTTTAAACCTCCCCCCAGTAGTGGGGGTGGGGCAAGCGAATGTGTCATCCATCTGCGGTAAGAAGCTTTGGATGCACCTCAACAATGACCAAGCAGCTATGCTCACAAACACGAACATATGTCACAAACCTTGATTCCAAGTTCGATATTTTCTCCTCCATATACATCCATCCCAGGGTCCAGAAGACCGATTTCACCAAAGAACTTCCTGTTGACCACGAACGAGCAGCCTATCATGGCCGGTGTCCTGCGGGAGACAGAAGGAAGCGAAGCTCATGGAGATGTCAGTGCCAGGCGCCCTACTGTGGGCACCGCCCTAGTAGGTGCTGGGTTCCCACCCAGCACATGGAGTCACTTCCCGTAAGGACCTCAATTCCCACACCTCAATTTCCATTTTACCTTCAGAAAACGTAGGGAAGCTGAAGTGTTTAGGAATAAACTGACTCCCTTGTAGACGGGGTGAGGACTGGTCTCATGTGTCACATGGTGTCTGTACATATGGGAAGAGAGGACCCTGAGTGGTAGGATGGGGTCCATGGGCTGTCTCAGAGAGGCTCAGACTTTAGGAGCAAGATGAGCCTGCTCCCTACCCCAGGATGGAGAGACCTAGCAAGCCTGGAACCCAAAGAGAAAGCAGAGAGGGAAATGTGATGTGCAAGGGCTCCGACCTCCGTATTAGGCTGAGAAATTGGATCAGAATGAGGGGCTTTAGAGAAGGGGGAAAACTCAGAGAGGAGACCACAGGTGCCAAACGGCACCAATCTTAAAGAGCAGAGAGATGACCTCAGCCCACAGAGAGATGAAAAAAATCATCTATAGAATGACCACAAAGTCTGGACAAAAGGTCATTCTTTTCTTTCTTTCTTTTTTTTTTTTTGACATTTATTTATTTACTTTATTTTTTTTTTGCAGTTTTTGGCCGGGGCTGGGTTTAAACCGGCCACCTCCAGTATATGGATCCGGCGCCTTACTCCTTTGAGCCATAGGCGCCGCCCCATTATTTTCTTTTTGTATATATTGATCCCTTTGATTATTTCTGCTGGAGTGGGCTAAAGGCACAAGGTGACTCAAGAAAAATCAGAGACAAAGGCACGTAAGGCAACAACAGTGCAAGTGCAAGGATTGACAGAAATGCTGCGTGAACGTCCCACGTTCATTGCAATTTTGCCTGATGCAGGGAGCCACGCACTGCCAATGAAGGGTAGCACACTGGTACATATCGCAGTTGTGTATTGCAGCACAGTATCGATAAGCCATTTATTATGGGTTTTTTGCCTCTGTTTCCAGACTTTATACACACCCTTATATGACAAATTCATTCAGCATATATTTTCTCAGCATCTACCATGTCTAAGGCAGTGCTGGTGCTGTAGTGAGTAGAGAAACACAATACATATTCCATTCAAGCAACAAGAGTGGATTTAATAATAGTATAATGATTATTTCTACTAGTATTGTAACTATTTATTGAGTAATCACTGCCTCAACACAAGGGGCAAAGAACTTTCCGTGCACATCTCGCGTAAGCACCTCCACAACCCTGTGAAATAAGTAGAACCTTCTCCATTCAACAGCTGGGGCACATGGAGATCAAGTGAACAGAACTCAGCACCTGCCTCGCTTTAAAGCCCTTGACTTTAGCCCATATGCTTTACTGCAGTCTTCAAAAGAGGCTTCGTGGAGGCGCTGGCAAACACCCACACTGCCAAAGGCCATAAACACTGTTAAGATACTTTCCTGGGCGAAAGAGACATCTCAGAGAGGAGGCCACTGAGACTCCACTGGGTCCAACGGGAAACTAATAGGTGGAATTCTTTTGAGAATTGTGGACTGTCGTCTCAGACGCTCATCAGCTCATTCTGACTTCTAACTTAACTTCAACCTTGACGTCCAGATCCCCAACTCCATGGAATGGCCCTTGGCACCCACATGCTGAGCCCGTGGTGGGGTATCCTGGAAATGCACAGTGCGTAGAGCTGAAAGCTGGTACTGCTGAGAACTGCAATTGTGTTCAGTCAATAAACCACTCTGGGTCCAGTTATCTCTCTACCAGGTATCGTTGCATGGACTAAACAAGAGAAGATATGAAATATGTCCTATGCATAGGGAGCTCAAAAAGAGCTCCAATGCCTTTGCCCTCCTCCTGGGAGGCCTTATCATGTGTTTCCAGAAATCTCCCGGCAATCATACCCATGCACATAGGACACTGCTTCTGCAGGGATGGTGGTGCCACCCTTGACTATAGCCACAGCTTTCACAGTCAGTCATTTCTTCCCAGCCCGCAGCCCCTCTTAGAGAACCAGCCTGAGGGGTCCCTAGCCTGCAAAGCACAGCATGAGCCCATCCCTTTGGCCTCAGTTAAACCAGAAATGAGCATTAATCTCAAACTGGGTTAATCAATTTCCCTTTTTCCTGAAGTTTAGAATGGAGACAGTGTAGGGAGCTAAAGTCAGACAGTCTCAACGTCTGCAGGGCTCAGGCCACCGTTTTGGAGCAGCGCTGGTGGGCCCCGAGTACACAGAAGATTGGGCAGGGGAGGAGGCAGGGGCACAACGGAGAAGTGAGACCAGGCGGGTGTGTGGGGGATTGGCTGCCTGGGGACCTTGGCTTCCAGCTGCTCAGAGACCTGGCTCCACTCTACACCCAAGTCATAGGAGAGTCCCTGCATCTTTGTGATCAGTCCTTCTCAACTTACACAGCGTCAGGTGTTTCTGTTCTGGTCATGACATATGCTGAGGAGAAAGAGAATAAGGAGGAGGAGGAGGAAGAGCTTTATTATATAGCCAGGAGAGGAAAACTGCAGGGATGACTCACTGGGAGAGCTAAAGCCAGGGCCCACTTAAGTTACGGAGCTACATAAGTGACACTTGAGCCTGGAGGTCGGAGGAACGTCCCTGAGTCTGGGGAGGAGGAGGTGGCTCTGGTGTTAACTCTGTTTTCTAGAGAGCAACTGTGGCCACATCAAGAAATTCTGATAAGTTACAACAATCTCTCCCTGTCCAATTGACAAGCACATGTAAGCACAGTTAAGACCCTGCTCCAAGATTTTGCTTTCTGACCCCTCAGAAGGAAGCAGGGCAGTTATAATAAAATCACAGGGAGCAGGGAGGCAACACACACTCCCAAAGGGCTGCTTTGGGCAGCACCCTGTGGATGCAAACAATGTTTCCCAGAGGTTGGTCGAGAGCCCACCTGCGTCTGCACCACCCCAGTGGCTCTTTAGAAAATACAGGTTCCTGGTCCATCCAGAAACAAAGAATTGAATTTACAGAGCTGGAACTCTAGGATTTGTGTTTGTACCAGCAAGGCCATCCTGTACAGCCTTCTCCCCCACCAGATGGTTGGGTCCCTCCCTGTGAGCAAAGAAGTTATCCCTATAATTTCTCTGGAATGTCCAGGGGCTAGTGCCTTGTAAGCATGTACTAAATATTGATGAATAAATGAATAAGCATAAAAGATCTAGGCGTGTGGATTTCTGGAGGGGAAGGATTCCATGATGTATCAGGTACCAGCAGAGGAATGCTCCAGCCAGGGGTGGAAGGAAGGAAATGAGGGATGAAAGAAGGGGCAGGGAGGGACTCCTCTGTCACTGTCACTATCGAGGGGAGTAGACAGGCTGCTTTTTCCTTCCAGGTCCCTCTTAGATGCCCCTTTGGGTAACATCTTTCCTTTGTCAAGCAGCCTGACATTTTAATAAAAGTTAGCTTTATCTGGATGATAAGTTCTGGCTGTCGATGGTAAGGAGGGAAGATGTCACAGTTTGCCCTGGGTCACAGCTCTGTCCAGCGTAGTCCACCAGGTTCTCTATCAGAAGTCCTGGGATTTCTCACAACAGGACTGGGAAGCCCTCTCAACACTTGGCAGGTCAGTTGCCCAGACAGGCACGAGGGCCCATGGGGTCACAGCAAACCAGGCCTCTGTCTGCAACCTGGTGGGCCCTGCCAGAGCCCAAAGACAAAGGGGGAGGAGGCTGATCTGGTGCAGTGGAGAGGTGGAACAAAGGAGTGGCAGTTTTCACTGTTGGTGTCGCCTGGAAAGGTCCCCTAAAGGTTATGGTCAAACTCTACCACAGTGCCCTGAAGAGACTGAGGAAGTGTGGAAAGGAGAGGCTGCAAGTGGCCCCAGGAGGTGGCTGTGGCTTCCTGGGCAGCAGAAGCAGAAGTCCACAGACTTGCAAACAGCAGGGCTCCACGGGGGCCCTCCCAGTTGAGCTGGGGGCAGGCAGGCTCCTGGCAGGCAGCTAAGATCGAGCTGGTGAATGTCCTAGACGCTAGAGAATTAAAAGCCATCTTCTCACCCATACTGAGAACAGTCAGTGTTGCTGGTGAGTTCGCTGGGTGAGTGCTTTGAATTTTGGAACTACCTCCTTGCCCTGACAATGACAGCCGTCCTTGTCAGCTGCTGGGAAGAAGCAGTCCTCCAACAGGAAGCCACTGCCTGCCCACCTGGGACCTGCTGCGGGCGGCAGGTTAGCCAGCTGCCTCTTCACAAGGCTCAGCCCCACTTCCCCTCGGAGGTGTCCTCACCACCTGCCCAGCCATTCCGGCCGCTGCTTATGGCACTTGGGGACTGATGAGACCCAAGGACATGAGCTTACAGCCTCATTCTTCAAACTCAACTTGGATTACTACCATCGGTGCAAACATTTCAATTCAAAATCATTCAAAAATGATAATCATATTAAGGGATCTGCCAAAGCCTAATAGCTCCATTACAGAGGAGAAGAGCAGAAATTAAAAAGAATCACTTTGATTGTTGCAGTTACACAAATATATGCAACACACACAGCAGTTCCAGCTGAGAGAGTGAAGAGCACAGGAAGACGCCAGGACAAGAGGGTGGCAGTCCCTGAAACTGCCACCAAGATAGATATGTAAAGCTTGCTTGGCCTCAATTCCCCCTCTGTGTTCCAGATCTTTCCCTTCCTCAACACCTCCTGATGCCTCCCTGTTCTCTTCTGAACTAGTGCAACTTCTGCCTGGGCATCTCTGTCCTTCTCGGTCCCCTTGCTGCCATCAACCTACAGATTCTATGGCCTGGCCACTCGGGACCATGCATAGTTTGTGAAACAGATACCGATTTATGCGTTGGCCTTCCTTTCCTGTAATGTCCTCCATGAGACAACACCATCTATCCAAATCCTATCTGCTCTTCAAAACAGATTTTCTTTTTGAAAATTAATTTTTCTGTTATGAAAAAGAATAGATGTCTTTTACAGGCAATATAGGAAAATAAAAAATTATCTGTATTCTCTTAACTGCATCCATGAATCTCTCTGATTATCACCACCCCATCTTTCCAGCTCACTTCCTCAACTATCCCCAGTCCACCCACCCTTACACCCTGCAGGAACTTCCAATGCCTTCGCCCCACCACCCTCACAGTGGACGTCTCTGGCGTAAAGCCATGGTTGATTGTTGTCACAGGTGTTGTCATCAGGGTGCCCCAGTGTTCTCTCCTCACTTTGTTGTCTTCAGCTGGCAAAAGCTGTTGTCTTCACTCGCCACTCTGCCTGCTCCACGCCTGCAACTACATGGCTGATTTCACTTTAAATTCAGGGCCAGGAGTGTCTAGGGCACCTTCAGTGCTGCCCTTCAATCATGCCCAGGCCCTGAGGAGTGATCTTTCACTCTTCTAGAAGCTCCCTACACCTTCTTCTCCCTGCTCAAACCTCCAGCCCTCTACCATCTTCCTCACTCTCAACCTTGCTTCCAGCTTCCTGAAGAAAACTGCACACCGAGGAGAAAGTCCACCCACCCTCTAGTACGTGCACCTGCCTGCTTGCCTTTTGCTGCAAATATACTGTCCAGGTGGAGGTGTGTGCTCAGCGCAGGCCACACCTCCACCTGGGTGGACGATCCCACCACTTGCTGCTCCAGGGCCTCATGCACATCCCCTCCCCCAACATGCTGGATCTCTGCCAGCCACTTATATAGCCTATAAAGTCCCTCACAGTTGCCCTCTCCTGGGCTTTTGCTCCCCCTTATAGTAAAATTCCTTTTAACGAGCTGTCTATACCTGGTGCCTCTGATTCCTCTCTCTAGTTCTCTCCCCCAACCGCGCCACTGCAACTGCACTTCTCAAGGTCAGAGACAAAGCAGCTTCTAAATCCATTGGTCAATTCTCAGCTCTCCTGATCTTAGCCACCCCTCCCTTTTCCTGGACATAGATGTTCCATGTGGCACCCAGGACACCCCACGTGCCTGGCCACCCTCCTGGCAGGGCCTTTCAATCTCCTTTGTTGACTCGTCCTTCTCTCCTGAAGTTCAGGGTGGGAGGACTCCAGGGCACAGCCCTTGGATCTCTGCTCCATCTCCACTCACTCTTTGGTGATCTCGTCTGCTCTCAGGACTTTTGATTAACAACAGCTCTGAATTTACACTCCAGTCTAGTCCTTCCTCTGGGCCCCAGACTGTGACAGTCAATCGTCCACTCACTGTCAGCTTCAGGTCTAAGTGACCCTGCACGCCAGCTAGCAGGGAACTTCTAACCTTCCTCCCATCTGGACCTGCTCCTTCTACAATCTTTCCTCTGTATGGTCAACTTCATTCTTCCACTAAGAAACCTTGGTGTTTGCCTAGTGCCAATTGGCCCGAAAATCCTCATGACTCCACCCCGGTGCATCTTGGCAGTCTGCCGGCCTCTCACCACCTGCCCTGCAACTGTCCTGCATATCTAATCTGAGCCACCTTGCCATCATTTTACTACTTGAAACCCTCCAGTGATTCTCCATTTCCTTAAGAAGAAAAGCCAGGGTGAGACATGGCCTGTGAAGCTTTGTCTACATCTTCAGTCCCCAACCCCAAGTCCAGGGACTGGCACCAGTTTGTGGCCTGTAGGTACTGGGCTGCACAGCAGGAGGCGAGCAGCAGGCAAGGGAATGAAGCTTCATCTGTATGTACAGCTGCTCCCCATCACCCCCAGCCCCGAGCTCTGTCTCCTGTCACATCAGCAGCAGCGTTAGATTCTCACAGGAGCTTAAACCCTGCTGTCAACTGTGCATTTGAGGAATCCAGCAGGCACACTCCTTGTGAGGATCTAATCCCCAGTCCCCAGTCCCTAGTCCATGGAAAAATTGTCTTCCATGAAACTGGTCCCTAGTGCCAAAAAGGTCGGGGAGCTGCTAGACGATCTATGATCCTGAGCCTTCACTGGCCTCCTCTACCCCCTGCTCCAGCCTCACTCTGAGGTATGCCCAAAATAACTGAAAACAGGTGTTCCCACAAAAACTTGTTTGTATATGCAGGTTCATAGCAGCATGATCCACAATAGCTATCGTTGAAACAACTGAAATATCCATCAACGGATGGATGGATAACATGTGGCCTATCCGTACACTGGAATATTACTCAGCCATAGAAAGGAGCAGAAGGCTGATCCACACCCCAGTATGAACGGGCACTGAGGACACGACACTATATAGTAGCAGTCGGTCATAGAGTTATATGCATCTTATATGACTCAACCTATAGGAAACGTCCAAACAGGCAGATTTATCAAGACAGAAAGCAGATGGGTGGTTGTGAGCGGCCAGATGGAGAAAGTAACAGGCAGTGGCCGCTTAATGGGTACACGTTTCCATAGAGGATGATGAAAAGGTTCTGCAAGTGGAGAATGGTGGTGGTTGCCCAACACTGCGAATGCACTTAATGCCGTTCAATTGTATACTTCAAAATCGCTAAAATGGTCCATTTTATGTCATGTCTATTTCACGACAACAATCCTCAAAGTGGCTTTGTCTGTCACTTTTCATCATAAATGTGACCCCAAGTTTCCGTTACAAAGGAGGGCAAAAGAGTGGAGGTTCGTCCTATCGGCTCTATCTCCACTGTTAGCTCAGAGACAGGTGCCTGTCCACTCTGTTCTTGGAGACAGATTTTCTAACACTTTGGTGCTAGGATAATAAGGTCCCCAAATATTTCAAGTTTTGGTCCAAGCATCATATTTCTGATCTGGGTTAAATTGCAAGAGTCCCACGGCTGTCATGCTAGGATGGGCAGGAACATACAGGCCCCTGACTTCAGGGAGGCACTCTCTGAATTATTACTAGGAGTCCTGCTGCCTTCTAGGCAGTCATCCAGCCATCCGTAACTCAGTTTCTGCATTGGTAAACTGGGCTGAGGACTCGGCCCTGACTCCCTGCTGAATGAACTGCTTTAAGAACAGCAATGTTCCCAATACAGGTGAGTTGTTATCAAGAACTTTAAAGAACAGGGAGGAAGAACTTAAGCAGAGGGAGGCAGGATGGAGAAGGAAAAATACTTGAAGAAGGAGGCCTGAGTCCCAGAGGAAAGGAAAGTGAAAAAGTCCGGTCCCAGTGGCACAGAGGTATGAGGAGAGTGCTGGGGAAGGTGTGAAAACATCCCAAGGAATAGAATCGGATGTTCTCCCCATGAGAAATGCCCGAGCAGCCTACAGTGGAGGAATTGGGAGACATCTGACCCTCAGATGGCCCAACGTGTCCTTAGTTCTAGGTTTTCCTCTCTCAGATTCCCACCATGTGCCAAGTTGGGTGAAATTCCATCTCTCCACGTCTCCCTGCACCTGTGCCATTTTGAAGGCCTTACCACCATGTGTAAAGGAAGGTTTCTAAGTAGGGGTCAAGTGTACACGCTAGTTTGTTAATCCAATCAGCAAGCAGTATGGGGCAGTCCAGGAAGCCTTCCTCAGACTACATCTGAAGCCCATGGAGATATAAAAACATGCAATACTGTCCTAGTGGACAAGCAAGAAGTATATTTCGTTGTTCCTTAGTAAAAAGTTTCTGGTTGAAGTCATGGTGTCCCCATGGTGCGTGTTGGTGGGTGAGGCTCTCCATATGGGAACAGCAGGCTCCAGTGGCAGAAGGAAGGAGACAGAAGCTGGAGATGCTGCTGACCTGCGGCCTAGGGGATGTGCTGTCCTCAGATGGAAGCCCCTATCAGAAGGCGACTTCCACCCGCCTCTCATTCCCCTGTTCAATGATGTGCTTTTCACCAATGCACTCTTGTCCTGCGCGGCCAGCTGTGTCTGTTTGCC
Organism: Loris lydekkerianus; assembly: GCA_963574355.1. Classification (NCBI taxonomy): domain Eukaryota; kingdom Metazoa; phylum Chordata; class Mammalia; order Primates; family Lorisidae; genus Loris; species Loris lydekkerianus. The sequence continues at coordinate 72,658 of CAUYPK010056689.1, read as the reverse complement.
TGGTGGGTGCAGGTGCTGAGTCTGACTCTTACTTTGTCCTGCCACCTGCCAGCTCCTGACACCCTCCTGAACTCCAGCTACCCCCAGCCTCTCTTCCCTGGTGGCCAGGTCTCCAAATTCACGTTGGGCTGATGGTTCCTGACCAGGGGTTTTCCCTCTCTGCAGTCCAGCTGGCCCGCCTCGTGGGGGACCCGCTGCTTTCCTCTGACCTCAGGCTCAAACACCCGCCTTTTCCTTTGGGTCCTGCCTCAGCTTCGGCTCTTTACTGAGCACCTTCGCATTCCAAGGCCCCATCTGGAGGAAAATCATATACAACTCAAGCCCATCCCTAGAGTTGTCTTTGTGTAAGTTTCTGTGAATCTTGTTCTCTGGACATAATCAGCACTTGGTATTCTGGGTAGCATAGTCAACTCCACTGGCAACGGGTAGATAGCTGGGCTAATCAAAATTCATTTACTTCAGGGAACTTTGTTATACTACGCCCACCACGAATTCTTTCATACCATTTTCTAATAAATAGAACACGTGCCTGATGTGGGTGTGGCCCTTCTTTTTCACCTGCTGGCTCAGGCACTCATATGCCAAGGTGACCAAAGATAGGGCAGGGGAGAGGGAGGAGCACTGGGCGGGAGCACGTCCCTCAGGCCCACAGCGCCCTGTACTGAGTATCACCGTGTATCTGATGGTGCATTATGATAATTCATCATTATCGCTAATTCTCAAAGTGGCCACTTGGTAGATATCATCAGCCCCATTTCCTGGCTGATGAAACTGAGACTCAGGGGTTAAGTAATGGCCAATGGTGCATCCATACAAGGGGCAGAGCTAGGGGCAACCTGGGCGTCTGACCCCACACCCCTCCCAGGTAGCCTTCTGCCTCTCAGACCAGCTCTGCTAAAACTGGCAGCAGCCACAAGCTCTTGCACTGGGTGAAATAAGTGGTCCCACTTTGAAGATTTCTGGGAGCTTGCAGCTGTTAAACACTAAAAATATAATTTTGGGAAAGAAGTTGGCTGGCTTGAATAGAATCCTCAACTGGCACAGTACTGTAATTTAATACTCAGAGTTCCATTTGCCTCTGCCATACATATAAATACCAAAAGGGTAAGTGCGGCTGCCTTTTTAAAAATCAAACTCTGCATCCAGCACACAAATATCTCACAAGAAAACAGGACCCAAAGGCCAGGGCTCTGTCGTTAAATGGAGGTAGCATTTTCACCTTGGTTGCTGAAAAGATAATTCACGCTGAAACAACTTCCTCCAGATTGGGAAGTGAACTGTCTGGGTATTAACAGCCCTCCTTTTGGAGGATAAAGGAAATGCTCCTTTCTCTGGGGTGTGATTTTTCACAGATGCAGAAAACGCCAGGGGGATTGAAGTTGCCAGTCCCAAAGCCATTTCCGTGGCTGACTGATTTTTGCCTGGGCTTGTTTTATTAAAACAAAGACCAGATCGAAATTCTCTAGTAAGATGTTTCCTATGAGAAATTTTCCCAGTATAATACTTTTGCTTTTTGCTAATCATATTTCTTTCAAGCTTTGAAAAAGTGATTTGCAAATATGCCTTAGAAGAGTATTTTTGTAAAAGCACAATGTTTCTTAAGAAGTGGGAACATGGGTGGCACCTGTGGCTCAAAGGAGTAGGGCGCTGGCCCCATATCCCAGAGGTGGTGGGTTCAAACCTCGCCCCAGCCAAAACCTGCAAAAAAAAAAAAAAAAAAAAAGTGGGAACATATTAAGCCATTATCGGCCATGGACACTTTATATACAATATCTGTGTACACAGAGGGTGCCAAAAAGTATATACATTTTAAGAATGGAAAAAACTATATTAGAATTGCAATACTCAACATACGCCAATAACATTTACTATCTTATATAATGTATCTTGTATCTCTTGTAATTGTAGAAGTCACATGTGACTTGAGTATTACAATTTTAATAAAGTTTTTTTCCTTTCTTAAAATGTGTATAAATTTGGGGGGGCAGCCTCTGTAAGTATCTATTTTACAGTGTCTGGTTATCTATCTTCTGAGATGAGATATGGTTGAGTGAATGATTTAGAAAGAGAAAGAGAGAAAAAAAAAATCCAGAACAGGCATCATCAAACTATATCGCCTAAGAGAGCTAAGGATGTTTTTTTGCAGATGAACATTTATAATCAAGAACATTAACTTTGAGCCTCCATGAAACAAAATGGTACCCTCCCCCCTACAAAAAAAAAAAAAAAAAAAAAACTTCAAGTATTCTCGTTAGTATACCAGGATTAGAAAAATTGTACTTCTTATTATTATTACATTTTGAAATATCTCAGTGAAATATTTACAGAAATCAGTTTTTGCTGTTGTTTGTAAATAACTATAGGTATAAGTTATACTATCTCTGAGTTGCCTCTTGGCTCATAAAACCTAAAATATTTACAATTCAGTCCTTCACAGAAAAATTTTTCCAATCCAGGTTCTAGAACATGAAGCCTTGAAGGGGAGTGCAGGCTCCTGGCGCCTGTCCCAGGGTGCTGGCAGGGAGGTAACTTTAAAAGGACAGAGGTGAGACTTAGGGAGAGAGAAGGACTTGAAAGAGATCCGCCCATTCTCACCTATAAAAGGAGAGCAACAAGCCCTCTCCAACTTGCAGGGCTGGTGTAAGAATAACTTTGACAAAGGCTTTGGGCTGTGCGTTTGAGAACAGCATCAGGCTCATAATACAAACAGCATTCTGCAAGAAAGGACGAGGACTGAGATTTGTGCATGGCTGAGGATTTTTCTGAGAAGGTTTTAGAACATCCTATATCAGTGCAGGCACTACAAGAGGAAATGAAATTAAAAGTATATGAGTGAGAATAAGAGGACAAAGAACTAGATAAGATGATGCCATGGGTACGTTTAGTGAACAAAACTCAGGCTCTTACGTACTGTATCCTTAATAAAAGTGGACCACAAAATCAGCTCTGAGCTCTTTCATACCAGCTACAGACAGAAGCACCAGATTGATCTGCAACATCTAAAAGATTTTTAAAGAGAAGTATGGTCACTTGACCACTACGACTCCAGTGAAAATTCTCCACTGTAACCTGGTGAATAGTTTCCTTTCAGTACCACTTCAGGAAATACAACAATCTCCACAGATCTGATTTTTTAAAAACTCTTCAGTTCTGGCCCACAGAATTTACCCAAGGACAGTCAGATAAAAGAAGTTTTTTTTAGGGCCATAACAAGGTCTAAATAAGAATACAGCTTTCTGATAGTCTTGCTTATTTGGGTGCTACTTAGCAGTAACATAATTATAATAAAGTAGCCAAATAAAACAATACGTTATTGTGAAAATACTACATATATGAATGGGCTTTTCTACTCTGAATTTTCCATTTCATCCAGAGGCAGCTGTTAGCCTTGAGGTGGGTTAAGATGGTCAGATCTTTGGTGTAAAAAAAAAAAAAACGCTGTTAATTTTCTGTTGTGACTATAAAACAAACTCCTGAAATTAACCTCTGAAGTGAGAGTCTCCAAGCCAGGATTTCAAGTGCAGGCAGTGTGTGCCAGAGAGAAAAGCATTTGTCTAAATCAAAGCGCCTCTGTTAAAATATTAAGGGCAGCAGCCAGGCAAAGCCAGAGGATGGAGGTTGTGACAAGGCCACGGATCTCAATGCTGGCCCACTCTAGGACCATCTGGGGAGCTTTTAGAAATCACTGGTGCTTGGGCTCAGCCCCAGACACTCTAATTCAACTGGTCTACAGCCATATTTGATTTGAAAGTGCAACAAGGGTTAAGAATTATTGACATATGGAATGTTTTGAACCCCCAAAGAGGCTGATTCATCCTGGATTGGAATAAAATCTATCAAGAGAGGAGAAAGACATGAGGAAAGCCTCTCCTGGGGGAGTTTTAGACACATCTGAAATTCAGGGAACGGGAAAGAAATTCCGCCAACAGGCTGGGGGCTTAGGAAGGCAGAGAGCTGAATGCTTTGCTTCCTGCCTAGCACTGTGTGTGTGTGTGTGTGTGGGGTGGGGGGATGAATATGCCCCAGGCTGTGAAGCAGAAATGGTGGACTGGGGTTTAGGCAGAGACAGGACCTAAAATAATGATCTCAATGCCCATGGTCGGCTCTTGGTGTGAAGGAAATCCAGAAGTTCCTGCACACACTAGAGGCAGGGGAGGCAAAAGGCTAAACAGGCTCATTCACAAGAGGAGTCAGGGGATGGATAGGAATGGGTATGAATGGGTGGGTGTTCTGCTGGAAGTTCAGGACCAGGGCCAAGGGCATCAGCTTGGAAAACAGAGGGGACAAAACTTTTAAGATCAGGAAGTGTAAGGTAAGTCAACAGAAGTCAAGAAGTTCCCAGAAGACAATCTGCAACCCATATTCCTCTCCTAGTGCCGTGAAGCTGTGAATTAAAATAAAAAATATATATATTTTTATTGTTGAGAATTCATTGAGGGTACAAGAAGCCCGGTTACACTGATTGCATTTGTTAGGTAAAGTCCCTCTTGCAATCAATCATGTCTTGCCCCCAGAAAGTGTGGGACACACCAAGGCCCCATGCCCCTCCCTCCTTCCCTTTTTCTGCTTTTCCTCCCCCCCATAACCTTAATTTTCATTAATTGTCCTCATATCAAAATTAAGTACATAGGATTCATGCTTCTCCATTCTTATGATGCTTTACTAAGAATAATGTCTTCTACTTCCATCCAGGTTAATCTGAAGAATGTAAAGTCTCCTTTTTTTTTTTTAGTGGCTGAATAGTATTCCATGGTGTACATATACCACAGCTTGTTAATCCATTCTTGGGTTGGTGGGCATTTAGTCTGTTTCCACATTTTGGTGATTGTAAATTGAGCTGCAATAAACAGTCTAGTGCAAGTGTCCTTATGATAAAAAGGATTTTTTTTCCTTCTGGGTAGATGCCCAGTAATGGAATTGCAGGATCAAATGGGAGGTCTAGCTTGAGTGCTTTGAGGTTTCTTCATACTTCCTTCCACAAAGGTTGTACTAGTTTGCAGTCCCACCAGCAGTGCAAAAGTGTTCCCTTTTCTCCACTTCCACGCCAGCATCTGCAGTTTTGAGATTTTATGATGTGGGCCATTCTCACTGGGGTTAAAATAAAATCTTAATCTCCTCTCAATTCAATAGACCCCTCTTGGTCAAGGAGATGTCAGAAATAGCTTGAAGCTGAGTTGCTGGCCCTGAGGAAGGGGGTCAGACACAATTCATCACACCCCCTCCCCCACCCTTCTTGGAGATGCCCTTTGAGACTCATTACCAGGTCTAAGGCTATGCAAGACAAAGCCTGAACCATACTTTGCAGGTCCTCAGTTTACCCAAAAGATCTCATGAGTCTGAGTATATGATCAGAAGGAGACTTGTCTGTGATTAGCACATTTCCTCATCTCAACTTAAAACACTCCACACCTTTAGACAAGGCTTCATTTTTTTAACCTATTACACATCAATGAATCTTTAAATCCACCTGTAATCTGCAAGCCCCTGCTTAAAGATATCCTGCCGTTGGGGCCAAACCAACATACCATGTATTGATTTATGACTTTGTGTGTGATTCCTGTCTCCCTGCAATGTATAAAATGGCAAAACTATAACTCAATCACTGTGAAACCGCTTGCTCAAAGCTTCTTGGGCATGGCTCTGGGTCTTTGTCCTCCTACTTGGCTCAGAATAAACCTCTTTAAATAATTTTACAGAATTTTCACTATTTTCTATTAACAAGGCAATGCTAGCTCCCCCTTGCTCCTAGAAGCTGTTCAAGAGAGAAGACAGGAGAGAGAAAACCTCTAAGGGGAAAGGACAGCTCATGCAAAGCATAGTCTGTTGAAATCCCAATTTAATGGAGCACCTGTCCTGAAAGAGATAGAGTGTTCCACTGGAAGAAACTAAATTACTTTGAAACAAAGAGATTAGCTTCCTATCATCAGTGAAAATGAGGAGCAGAGAGCAAGTTGAATTCAAATTTAGAAAAATAAAGTCACCATTTTTCACATCTTATGCACAACTAAAATTTAAAATGTGATAAAGGTTTTAGAGTACTGTATAAGAATAAAATGAATAGACTCTGGGGCACCAATGGGTAACTAGGATGGAGAAAAGAACAAGGATTCACATATGAAAAATAACTTTTCCACTAATCTATCTCAGTAAGTCTTGAAAATATACATGTCTTAGACCTAGAAATTCTTCCTGTAGGAATTTACCCTAAAGAATAATAATTAATTCTGCCTCTGAGGGATGTCAGATTACATAATTTAGACCAATTCTACAGCTCAAAGCAACTAAAAAAGCAGGATAATTTTTAAAAAATGTTAATGATATCATTAACGATGAACAAATGGGAAGTATTAGGTTGAAATCTGGATGAGACTGGAACAGAGAGACAGAAGGAAGCCCAGTACTGGGTTTGCTTCCTCCCTGTGGTGTATTCCAGTCCACAAAAGGGGCTGGGGTGAGCTGAGAGTCTGAGCTGCATTTCCAGCAACCTCAAAGGTCCAAAGACTCAGAAGTTGGACTTTAATGCCAACCAATGACTGGCAACCTGATAAATCACACTCCATTGTAGTTCAAAACACTGAAGGTCTGTCGTTGAGGGTGACCATAACCTGGAAACCAACCTGACCTCCGACAGACTGCAAGCCCACTTCATTTCCTCTGGGTGGCCCAGAGAACCTCTAACCTTGAACTTAGGTTAAGGAGACCAGGACTACAATAACTCTCATGTTCCTGGCAGAAGTAAACACAATTTCTCACTAGAAGCAGATAATATCACCCTAGGTTTCAAATTAATTTGATAAAATATTTTTTTTCAAATATCTATTTTCTTTGATTATCTAACATAATCAAACATAATTTGATTTTCTTTGAAAATATCTATTTTCTTTGATTATCTAACATAATCAAAGAAAAAAGCATCAGGAGGCAAGAGGCTAAAAGTCAGATTGGGGGAAACAACACAACAAAAAGGGAGACACAGGACTTTAAGATCTTGGAATTATCAAATTTATTGCAAAACATCTATGTTTGTTGTGTTAAGGAGATAAAAAGCAAGCTAAAAATTTTTGGCAGGAAACTAGAAATTATAAAAGAGACACAGCATGTTTGAAAGAGGAAAAGAAGAAAAATCTAGCATCAAAAAGTTCAGCAATTAAAATTAAGAACTCACTGGATAGTTTGACAGCAGATTAGACACAGCTGAAGATAGTATTACTGAACTAGAAAATAAGTCACATAAGTCAGAAGAAGATAAGAATCAGGATCTCAGCCTCATCTAGAATGAAAAACAGAGATCTAACAAAAAGATGGAAAATACATACAAGAAGGTAGGGAACATCAAGAATAAAATAATAAGGTCTGACATAGGTCTACAAAATCCCAGAGAAGAGGAGACAGGAAAGAGGCAATATTAGAAAAGGTAAAGAAGGTAAACATCCCAGAATACGAGGAAAAACATCAACCCACATTCAAGAAGCCAAACAAATCTCAAGCAGAACAAAGAAAAATAAACCTACACCTAGATACATCATTGCAAATTCTAAAAAACAAAGACAAAATCTTATAAGCAGCTGGGAAGAAAAAAAAATCAGAGACTTAAAAACAATTATAAGAATTTTATCATAATTAAAGACCAAAAATCTTCTAAACTTCTATCAGTGGGACATAGTTAAGAATATTTTGGCATATCTCTATGATAAAATGAATGCAGCTATTAAAACATCATTTTTTTTCTTTCTTTCTTTTCTTTCTTTCTTTTTTTTTTTTTTTTGTAGAGACAGTCTTACTTATCACCCTCGGTAGAGTGCCATGGCATCACAGCTCCTAACAACCTCCAACTCCTGGCCTTAGGCAATTCTCTTGCCTCAGCCTCCAGAGTAGCTGGGACTACAGGTGCCTGCCACAACGCCCAACTATTTTTTTTGTTGCAGTTTGGCTGGGGCCAGGTTTGAACCTACCACCCTTGGTATATGGGGTCGACGCCCTACCCACTGAGCCACAGGTGCTGCCCTAAAACATCATTTTAAAAATACTGAACAATGTAGGAAAACATTCATGTTATAATTCTAATTAGAAAGTCAAAATACAATTACATCTATGCTAAACACATTATTTACTATAACATATATAGCACAGTAAGAGGTAATATGTTAAAAATTTTACTAATCCATTATTTCTAGGTTGTGAGGTTGTGGGTTATTGTTACTTTCTTCTTTAGACTTTTTTTCTATGTCTTTACTATAAACCTGTTGACTTTCATAATTAGAAAAAAAAACACTTTTGCTTAGTTTCATTTAAAAACGTAACACTAGCAATCATTGTTGTTCTCAATTTCAAATCCAGGCAGGAATCATCTGAGCTAGTAGTTATTTTATACACAGCACATCTAATTATTCTGTCTTTAAAGTATGTGAGGTTTAGTGCACTGAACTGCAGGCAGGAGATGGTTTTATGTTGAAACACAGTTATTACTTGAGCAGGGTCAGAATAGAGCTGAGAAAGTCACATACTCTTTTCTGGATCCTTCTGCTGAGAAAGTCTATCAAGCTTTCCCTTTGAACCCTGCTTTCTGCGTTCCCTGAAGACCCATGTAAAAAGATGAGATTCTTTTTCTTCCAAAATCCTTCCTGGGGGTTGGCAGGTGCCCACTCCCTCCAGGGCCTGGCATACACCAAAGCTGAGATAAGGAGCATTTTTCTAATACAACTCAAAGAGAAAAAGAAAGAAAGACTCTTTTGGTACAATAAGACTTACATAAAGCCTTATTACTGTAATAAGATTGATATTTGTATCTTCCCTAATGGTTTTATAGATGCCTCCCTTTGTCTCACACAGGTCAAAAAGCCTGTGGAATTCCATTCCGGGAACAAATCAACAATGGAGCACCAGAAAGGTGGGCAACCCTGGTCTAGGTGGACAATTGATCGCAGCATGCTAAGGGACTCTACAGGGAGGCGAGGTGGCCACCAGGGGGCAGAGGCTGGTGCGGGGCTTCACTGCATTCAGAGTCCCCGGAGCTCTGGTGCAGACCTGTTTCTCACACACACCCTCACTGGCTTTCTGGCTCAGTGATACAAACTGTGAGCAGTCAGTTATTTCATCAGAAGCTTGATTCTTTGATAATTCACATGGAGACAAAAGACATGTAATTAAGCAAAACTTTGCCAGAACAGGACTTTCCGTGCCTCTTTAATGAAACCATTCCTTTCTAAAGGTGTCTGTTCTGAGGAAGGAAGACACTGATTCTAAGCACAGTAACACCAGCTGGCTCTGCCTTGAAATAGCATCCGGTGCTCAAAAGGTTTTCTCTTGGCCACCTCCAAGTACAAAGGCAATAGCTTTTTAAAGGTCACTCCTGCAAGCAAACACTTTCACCATGCCCCCAACATCTACCTGATGGATTCCAAACTCCTGGGACAACATTGAAGGCTCACGAAGATCTGGCCCCTTCCTACCACTTCAGATTCCTGTTCTGCAATCCCCTTCATGAATCCTCTGTTCCTTTTTCACTTATGCTGCTTCCCCCATGTTTAGGCCACCCCAGCCATCTCAGTGTACTTTATGGGGCCTGCTTCAGCCCTACTGTGCGCCTACATGAATCCTTTGATGGCTGCAGCACAATAGTTCTCAAGTACTAGAATTTCTGTTGTCTGAAGCCCTCCTTTGGCAAGTGTATTGTGTTTTCATGTATTCCGTGTCTACCCACCCCTATTTTCAGGCCCCAGGACTGGGGAAATGGCCATCTTATTTTATCTGTGGTCCTGGGCATTGATGCTACCCTATGCCCACAGCCTTTGGTGATGGGAGAGTTCAATGGGGCGCCACCTCTCAGCAACAGAATCCCCGTTAACCTTTACTTGATGAGATTTAATTGTATGCATCCCACAGCCACACTCAGCAGACTGGATCCAAAAGAGGACAAAAATTCTGTCACTGGGGGCTTTGTTCTTGCCATATGAAGAACATCTTTGACTCATGATGCCTGGATAACAGCCAGGTGGGCACCAGGTGGGGTTCCCGGCAGAGATGGAGTCAGGGAGCTCAGGCAGGAGGCTCGCCTTCTACACAGAGCTGGTTGTGCCCAGTAGCCCTGCTGAGCTCAGAGTTTACAAGACAAGGCTCCCAATATCTTCCAGTGAGAAGGCCGGAAAATCCAAGTTCAGCTCAGAGGCAAGTCCAGGCCCAGGAGGAGGAGTCAGAGAGTGAAACCAGAGGAGGGGTGTGTATTCACGGCAGGCCAGCACTGGGGTCAGTTTTTATCAGTCCCCCCCAGGGGAGATTACCTCTCCTCTCCTGTCCCCTGTGAGCAGCCTCTGCCACCTGGCTTGAGGGGCAGGGTCACCAAACTGGCTTCTTTGCCACTAACACCATAATAGCTAACACGTATTCTGTGGTTGGTGAGTCCGAGGCACTATTCTAAGTATTTACATATGTTATTATCATTTTGCTTAATCCCTTCAACAACCCATAAGGCAGGTACTATTAATACCTCCAATTTAAAGGTGAAGACACTGAGGTGCAAGGGAAATCGATCACTTTGCCAGCAACAAACCACCCATCAGTGGTTAAGTCAGGCCTGGAACCCAGGCTCTGTCACACAAAGCCCATGGAGTGCTCTCCCCACCTGAGCTTCCCCATTGGTTTTCCTCACCTTTGGGGTCAGGGGTGGGTCCTGGACACCTTAGGGAGAACCACTGTATGGTGGAGGGTCCACAGAGCCTAGAAGAGGTCTGGCCTCCTCCTGGCCCATGGGTACCTCAGGCAGATTTTTCCTGCCCCACTCCCCCAACTTCAGCATGTCCCTATTCTTCCAGTATCTAAACACTTGACCCAAGAACATGAATCTTCCCAATACTGCTAGCCTAAGTCCACCATGCTTTGGCCAGGCCTGCAGCCTCCTGTTCTTCCTCTGAGACCAGGGCTGCTCTCCTGTGCACCAGGGCACCAAGAGAATCTGCAGAGTTTAGGTGGGGTCCAGCAGCAATGCATTCCGTAAGCCTCGCATCTAGTGCCTCGAGGAGCCTCCAAGACCACCCCCAGGTTTCACAGGACTTATCATCCGATCATACTCAGGGCTACAGTTCATCACAGCAAAAGGATACAATGAAAACTCAGCAAAGGGAAAGTGCAGGGGACAAAGTCAGAGAGAAACCGGTGCAAGCTTTCAAGGGTCCTCTCCCAAAGGAGTCACACAGGACACTTAATTTCCCAGCAAGCAGTTGTGAAACATGCAAAATGCTTTCTACCAGGAAAGCTCATAAGAGACTCAGTACCCAGGGATTTTACTGGAAGGGTGATCAGGTAGATACCATCTGCCTACCATGAAGCCAAATTCCAGTCTCCCAGAAGGAAAGAAGGTGCTTAGCGTAAGCCATATTGTTTGTACATATAGCTTAGGCACAGTGAGCCACTCTCACCAGAGACCCAAGTTCCTAGATGACAGCCAAGGTTATAAGCAGGACTTTTTGTTATCACATTAAATGTCCCTACCACAGAAAAACAAAACAAAACCAGCCACAAACCCAAACTCCTAAAGGTCCCAAGGTAACTTTTGAAGTAACAGGTATGTCTATTACCTCGACTGTGGCGATACTTTCAAGGGTGTATGTATATGTCTAAATTCATCAAATTACATACATTAAATATGTTCAGTTTACTGTACATCAGTTATACCTCAATAAAAGCTGTTCTATTTTATTGCCATCAAGGAAGAAGTTGGGCCTGCCACGTGAACTCTTCCTGCACACAATCAGATCTAGACAATGTGGTGTGGAGGACCCCACTCTGCCAAAGCTTGTCTATTTTACTGTGACCTTGTATAGGAGGCAAGTAGGAATTAATGAGATGAGGCAGAGAAAGGCTGAGAAGAAACTTGGTTCTGAGTTGCTGAGATAACAACTGGGAAAGCCACACCCTACAGCCAGCCAGCCCGCTTCCTCCCTCTTCCTGAAGGAGGGAAGGGTGGCATGTTCCAGGGCAGCCAGGCTAAACCTCTAATTCTCACTGCAGTGCAAAGTGGCGTGGGAAAAGGCTGGCATCGGTGTCATTTGGGAATAGAGTGAGACAGAAATGCATCTTGGCCACTCCAGAAGACAAAATGATGGATAAAGCTTTGGATTTTTAAGTCTTCCACATTGCTCTCAGCTAAACCAATTCACGGAATATTAGCTCTATACGTGTCCTTAAGAAATCACTGTGTACAACTCATTTCTTTATTTGAAAAATGAGAAAAACAATTAGCTTAAGTTTCCTTTGCAGGCTGCTAATAACCTATTGTTTAGAAAAGACTAGAGAATGGGTAATAAAAGCCATTACGGGAGATAGCTTTTATTGTGCTTTCTTTATTGTGAGAAAATTGCTTTCAATATCAATGAAAACAGTGACAGTTCCTCCTCTCTGTTTGGGTTTCTTTCCTACTGCAGACTGCAGCTAGGGACTAGCACTAAGGTTGAGACAAAATTTAAGAGGAAAGACAAAGATAAAAATAAAACCCTCAGCTTTTCTGCTGTTTTAAGGGCAGAGATATTTACCCGAATGTGGACAGGTAGATGCATGAAAAGGTTTTGGAGAGGAGGTGAATGGCCTGCAATGAAGTAAGCACAGTGTCCCTGCCCAGCAGTCCCATAACTTTCGGGGTCTGAGTTTTCTCACCTCTGAAGTGGGAACATCAAACACAGCTACCACCGTGGATAGCTTCCTCTACGGTGCATCCAAGCCATAAGCCTCAGATAGGTTTATGATCCCATCTAATCCTCGCAGTGATGTTTTCAGGGGAGTGATAATAGCACCTGTTTTTGAGAGTTGGGAGCACTGAAGTTCAGAGTTGAGTGTCTTCCTCTAACACAGCCAAGAAGACACTAACTTGGATTGCCCTGATGTTTGGCATGGTGATCACGTTGGCAGCCTGCATTCAGAAAATCTACTTGAAACATAAATCACAAAGAAACACAAGGAAACCTTTCTGTCTCCGCTTGAGCACCAGGCATAAAAAAAAAAAAAAAAGCATCCTCAGAGAATTCATAATGACTTGCCCCTCATTGGGCTTGGGATTTCAATTTACATTAGCTGCATAGGCAGGAAACACCAAGCCTATACATTTCCATGAAGAGCGTCCTGTCTGATGACACCTCTGAGTAAAAGCGAATGTGAAACCTCACTAGGGAGACTCACATTCAACATAGAGCCAGACAACCCAGAATTCCAGAGCTAATGCTCCACTGAAGATGAGCTTATAAACGAAAATTACAAATGTGGCTCCGTGCCCGTGCACAGTGGTTACGGCGCCAGTCACATACACTGACGCTGGTGAGTTTGAACCCAGCCTGGGCCAGCTAAACAACAATGACAACTGCAACAGAAAATAGCTGGGCATTGTGGCGGATGCCTGTAGTCCTAGCTACTTGGGAGTCTGAGGCAAGAGAATCACTTCAGCCCAAGAGTTTGAGGTTGCTGTGACCTGTGACACCACGACATTCTACTGAGGGTGACATAATGAGACTCTGTCTCAAAAAAAAAAAAAAGAAAAGAAAATTACAAATATATGAGGAGGGCTAGGCACAGTGGCTTACTTCTCTTATCCTAGCACTCTGGGAGGCTAAGGCAGGTGCATTGCTTGAGCTCAAGAGTTTGAGACAAGCCTGAGTAAGAGCAAGATATTGTCTCTAAAAACAGCCAGATTGTGGAGGGTGCCTCTAGTCCCAGCTACTCAGGAGGCTGAGGCAAGAGAATCATTTGAGCCCAAGAGTTTGAGGTTGAAATGAGCTATGATGTCATGGCACTCTACCCAGGGCAACAAAGTTAAGACCTTATCTCAAAATAAATAAATAAATAAATAAATAGTATGAGGAAACAATCCACCATGAGTAAGACTCAGAAAAAATAATAGAAGTAGAACCCCTGAGAACTTGAGATAATAGAGCTATCAGATAGACACCATAAAATAAGGATGCTCAAAATGTTTAAAAAGATAAAAATAGGAATCAAAAACATAAGAACAAAACCCTATGAAAATAAGCAGGCAGATGTAAAAAATAACCAAACAAAACTTCTAGAAATGAAAAATAATAGTCTTTAGAATTTAAAACACAGCAGGCAAACCAAATAGCAGATTATACGTAGCTAATGAGAAAAACAGAGGGAACAAAGGGATACATTCAATGAAATTAACCTTAGTGCATATAAAGAGATGGAAAATATGAAAAAGAGGTTAAGAGTTATGAAAACTGAATTCTGCCATGCAAATATTAGCCTGCAAGCCATGAGAACCTTGCCAATTTCTCCTTGTTGCCAGCAGTATAGGAAATTACTAAATGCTCTCTAGATTTGAGTAATTTATAAATAAAGCTTTCAAGGTTAATTTATCTAATTCATTTGATCCTCCAAAAAATCCATGTGATGTGGGTGCAGGTGTTAAATTACTCATCTTTCTCACAGACGAAAAAATTGAAGCTCAAATAGATTTAAAGGAACTTGCCCAAAATCCCACAGCTCATCAGTGATGAGGCTGAAAATCAGAAGGGATCCTCAGAATCCAAATCTTCCCTTCTAGATGGAGATTCACCTTGATGAAAGGGAGATATCAACTTCGATGCTAATGCGGGAGACTTCTGGAAGTTAACTGAGTCTCTGCAGTGGGAAGTCAAGTACAGCCCCAGGCCAGGAAAGCAGCCTTCATTTTTTGGGTCTGGAGACCTCCCTTCTATCTGCTCGGGTGGGTCTGCAGCTGCGGAGGATGGAAGACAAGAGGTGACTGGCTTCCAGAAAGGCAGATTGCTGGTCACAGCCAGTTCTCAGAGCTAAAGGGGGAAATAACTTTAGATGGGGACTTTGTCCAGTACATCACAGTCAATTCCATAGGCCAACCACAAGATGAGAAATATATTCTCAGCCACAGGTTGAACTGATAACTCATGATTATGGGGTTATTAATACTCTTTGACCAAAAGACAAGAAAAAATAAAATTCCTTTGGAGTGTGAGCTTTGTACAAAGTCAAGCATTTTTTTCCTTCAAAATACAGAAACAAATTTCTCAGGCTTCCTGTTCCTGAGAAATCTTCCAGGCTTGATTTCTATAGTCGTATAACTCCAATTTCTAAGTTATTGGGATTCAACACATCTGCCAGGTGGGATCTTAAGTCTGATGAGACTCTGGATTCATTAACCTTGGCAGAAGGAGCCTGGGTAACTCTGCTTTCAAAATATCTGCTGTGAAAAAAAAAAAAAAAAAAAAAAATATCTGCTGTGTATTTTAATTCTCAAAAGGGCAAGGAAAGTAGAATGCAGATCTCTGTGTCCTGATCCAGCCACCTCCTTGACAACTTCAGTCACCTCAAGATTATCATTATCTTTTATCAAAAGAGGAATGGCTTCTCCCAGAGCCGCAAGGCCGTCACCAGCAAAGGCGAGCAGGCTCTCCTCCTCTGCACTCTGTGTGAGCTTCCCCCTCGCTTCTCGGGCATTTACTGCTTTCCACTTTTTATCACAATTATTCACCTACATGATCTAGTTCTCCTGCTCTACAAATGTGCCCATGTTTTGCTCCCCTTTTTGTATCATCACCAGCATTTAACACAGTGACTTTCACTCAGTAAGGGCCCTATGAAGATCTGTTGGGTGGCAAATAACTGAACGAATGGTCTGATTTGGACATTGGTTCTTCAGCGACCGTTCTGCTTAAAGAAAGCTTCTCTGAAAAGGGCCTTCGTGTGTATTCTGAAGATAGCAGCAATAATTCTGAAAGAAACCATGAGCAAGTAACCGAATGCTTCTATTGACGATTAGGTTGTCCTTTTCCCCACATTTCAGATCTGCAGCTAGCTCACTAGCATTGGGTTCTCAGGAAGAATTCAGAACAAGGTGCTCCACTTCGGCTCCTGTCTTCTCTCATTGTCAGAGTAGGACAGGGTGGCGTAGGGACCGCATTACACAGGGAGAAGGGGAATCTGCAGGAAAACTAGGCGGGGACAGGGGCATGAGAATTCTCTCTCCACATCATCTGGAAGCAAGTGGTCACCATTTCTTTAGCTCAACTCTTGGGTGTGGCTTAAAGAATCCAGGGTAGGCAAGTACAGAATATTAATTTAAAGCAGGAAGGTCTCACGCAGCTGTTGACAGGTAACTAGGTCTTGCATTAACTAAGAAAATGATCCCTTAGTGAACACTGTCTTCACGGGCAGTTGCAACCTCCAAGTTCTGCTTTGTGATTTATATAACCCTATCATACTCCGTGATCGAACAGAACATCTCCATCTCTAGGAAAGTGGCCCAGAAATATACCTGTGTAGTGGAACATACTTAAGGCTAATTGCTATAGTACTTATTGAAATATAAAAGCAAAATAGAAAAAAACAAAGAAAACAAAAGAAAAAAATGACAAGAAGAAAACTTAGTGTCCATCAGAAGGTCCTGATTAAAATGTTTCACAAGGGCAGATGGTTTTTATCTGCTGTGTCATTGCTTTAAGCTCATCACACACAACACAGTTGACACAAAGTAGGTGCTCAATAAGTGTTTACCAGATGAACAGGATAACATTCAACTATTAAAAATAATGAGCTGTAGGTCAGATATGGTGACTCACACCTGCAATCCTAGGACTCTGGGAGAGCAAGGCAGGAGGATGGCTTGAGCTCAGGAGTTGGAGACCAGCCTGAGCAAGAGGGAGATCCTATCTCTACTAAAAATAGAAAAAACATTAGCCAAGTGTTGCGGCAGGTACCTGTAATCCCAGCTACTCAGGAGGCTGAGGCAGGAGGATCGCTTGAGCCCAGGAGTTTGAGGTTGTTGTGAGCTGTGAGGCCATGAAACTTAAGCTGAAGCAACAGAGTGAGACTCTGTCTCAAAAAAAGAAGAAGAAGAAGGTAGAACTAAACTTCCGATATGGATATATGTCATTGATATATTCAGTGAGAAAAACAAGTTACAAAATAATATAAATAATACACTCAGAGTCTAGCACATTGGAAGTAGTATAAAAATACTTATTAGAAAAAAATTATGCATTGAATGTATGTTGAAGGCATTACGGATGTTTATGAGTGTGTGTGCCTGCACACATGCATTTTCGTATTTGTACATTTATAAAGAAAGGGTCTGGAAGGCTCTATACCAAACGGGAGGAAGGGTGGGGACTTTGAACTTACATAATAATTAATTCTTGGTGGGTTGACTTTTTTTTTACAACATTTTTCTATTTTTACCATTCAGAAGACATTTAAAAAAACTTGGCCTCTAAGAAAACCTCACATAAAGGGCTCAGAACTAGCATGACAGGAAGCCAAAAGCCATGAGAACCCGGAGCTGCCCCCACCTCCATGGACAATGAGAAGGAGGGAGGCTCAGCGCTCTGGAGCTCAGAGAGAGCAGGGAAGAGGCTGTAGACACCCATCGTTAAAAGAAGATTAATTTAACAGTACAGAAGTTATTCCTGCCACCATATTTCCAAAAAAGGGAGGTTGATAAGGGCAATTGATCATTTTATTTCATCACTTCAAGGGATTGGAAGGAACTTTCACAGGTGCTGAACTCTCTCTCAAGTTTAAAGGCTTTTAAATCAATTTTATTAGGTTAATTGATGTTATCTTCTGTGCACTTTTGCTCTGCAATCTGCCATGTCCTGTCGGCTTGACTGAAAAGCCTGAAGTGGAGTTCTTGGTCCCCTCATCCCTGCAGGAGACAGGAAGCACAGGGAATGATGTCGCATTCACCTGCCACTGGCTTCTAGGATGAAGGAATAAGAGGCTGTTTCATCCTTCACGGGGAAGCATGGTGCTTGCAATAGTGGTGGTGAGCTCTGCTTTCTGAGGTTTCTAGTGGACTCATAAAAACGTAATTGGAGCAGAAGACACATTTAGAGTTTTCTCTTTCCTCTTAAATATCTTTAACCACTTTAAGTGTTCATTCAGTAACAGCTGAGACCCCACTTTGTGACAGTTGTTGTATATATTAGTTTCCCAGGGCTGACTTAACCGTTTACCACAACCCAGATAGCTTACATCTGAAATCTATCCTTTCAGAGTTCTGCAGGCTGAAAGTCTAATCAAAGCATAGACAGGCTGCACTCTCGCAGAAGTCTCCAGGGGAAGACTCTGCCCTTGCCTCTTCCAGCTTCTGTCAGCCCCAGGCACTCTTTGTCCTGTGACAAGGTAACTCCCATCCCAGCCATCGTCCTCACAAAACCCTCTCCTCTAGGTCTGTGTCTGTCTTTTCCTCTTGTGTCTCTATAAGGACACCTGCCATCTGTCTTGGGGCTCACTGGACTAATTCAAGATGATCTTATCTCAGGACCCAGACAGACCTGCAAAGACAGCTCTCCCTTCCCTAACAAGGTCACTACCACAGGTTTTGGGGTGACGGAGGGGATGTGAAATTATCCTTCTGGAGGGCACCACTCTACCCACCATGCTGTACCAGGCACTGAGGAGACAAAGATATTGAAGTCATATTCCTCCTTGAAGAGTTCATAACTGGTCACACATTGTAGGCAAGCAACTAGGATACAGTGCAGTGTGAAACTAAGTGAGTATATGGAAACAATACTCCTGATGCTGAGAGAATGATTTAGGAGAAGGCTGAAGAACGGGTGGCATTGGGGCTTAGCCTTGAAGAATAACTAGCTCATTAGAAGGCAGACAGAGAGACGGTGAGGTAAGAACAAACATCTCAGAAGGGTCATGGGCTGGCAGAGGAAAGAATGGAGACGTGAATGTGAATGGTGTGTTCAGAGCATGCAAGGAAACCCAAGGGGGACAGGGGCATTGGGTCCCTGTGCAGGACTTGGTGGGGGGAGGAACTAAAGATGGCATTAACCATGTGGCATCAGAACCTTCTTCATCCAAGTACAAGTCTCGCCAACCACTTGCCATCACTTAATCCTGCAAGGGTAAACTTTCAGTCACTTCAAACTTGTCTCTCTCTCTCTCTGTGCTCCCCATTCTGCAAGGAGGTCATCAAAGCTGAAGATTTGTCTTCCTTGCTCCCACCTGAACAACGTCAAAGCCATGGCTATGCCCAAGGTCTGGGTGTCTGTGTCAGTCTGCCTCAGTTGTGCCTGAAGAAAAGGTGTGACCCAGAGGTAGAAGCCTCCCCCAAACAGAGGCAGCATCAGAAACTGGGTAAATCTACTGCTAACAATGGTGAGATCCCGAGTTCTCTCTCAAAACTCTCAGTAAATTATCTTAGAGGGAAGAAAAGTAACTGAAGTTGATAAACAGTCTCTTTTACTATGATTAGTCACTGATATCTGGTCTTTAATCTGACAGCTAAATGCCTAAACAGATTCAAATAGTCAGTTGAGTCGTAAAATGAGTTGCTAGACTGAATTCATTGATTTTTATTACTAAACCAGTTCTGATAATGGCCTGGCTGGGGTGTTATATAGACATGGCTTCAGTGTTACAATACTCAGAGTCAAATATTCTAACTGTTGGAAATTAAATGCATTTATTTCCACAAATTAATTTGCCTTGGGGAAATCAGCCTCAGGTGCAGAAATACTTAATGTTTACCAACTAATAGTCAAATTGCTATGTAACCCTGTCAGATGTTGACACTTGGCCCAGAAATGGCATCTGTCTTCTTAATAAATAGATAAAATGAAATAATGACCACGTGATCAAGGATTTCATATCAGCCACTCTTCCTAACACAGATGTTTGGTGCAAACTCTGGAGACAAAGACAATACAGTCATTACCAGGCCATGTGTTAGAAAGAAGCATCACAGTGTGGGCTGACTTATCATTTGGACGGTCAACGTGTTGACAGCAGAACTTAATGGTCCCTCCAAATAAAATGAATATGCTTTTACTCTTCCAGAAATTAAAGGAAGTATAATAGATTTTACCTAACTGTCCTTTTTCCTAGCACATGTCAAATCTGGTTTCCCTCATCTGTGGGGAACATGAACTTGGGTGACATTTCAGAACGAAGTGACAGCAGAATAAGGAATAGCACAAGTCAGATGCAGATGGCAGATACATCTGGCCAGCACCCCTCACGCTACCTTCTCATCTGGGGCTAAGATCAATGAAAACACAGAAGAAAATAAAAACTTCTACTTATTCCAAAGCTTGGATTCAGGCAACTTGGCTCTGGCAGAAATACCTACTAACTCATGTCTGCGGGACTGGATAGAGAAACACAACTGTGGCTTCTCCATTGAAACAGCATTCATGCTCTCTTGAAGGATGACGAGAAAGCTATGTGGCACTTCTTCACCATCTCTCCATAGGCCCAAAGGCTCAGGGACAGAAAGAAATTAAAAACCAGGCAGCCTGGCTCCTATTACTTTGGGGGAGAAGATCTTTGTGCCAGCCTCATTAGGGGGCTGAAACCCCCAGAAAACAACAGGCTGGATATAGGGTAGGAGGGGATGGGGATGGTTGACTTCGTCACAGAAGTGTAGTTATCACAAGGGAGCAGGAAAGGGAGGAGGTAGTTCCTAGAACATGCTTGATACTGCGAGACTCAATACGTGAAATGCACGCAAAGCAACTGCAAACAAGGATGCCCAGCAAAGCCACAGAGAGCTTTAGAGACTGCTGCGATGGAGGGAAGAGATGATGACTCCTGGGCCCGCGAAGGAAGCTTCCAGGGGCACGTCCGTGTTCTGCGTACACCGTTCTGCCTCCTAGCTGTTAAGGTAGGGAAGGAGTTCTAAACGGCATCTCTGGCCTAAGATAATCAACCTTCCCTGCCCAGCATCTCTCCTGAGGATGAGAGTCTGTGGAAAAATCCTGTAATGCAAGGAAAGAAGAATATCTTCCTGAAGTCTCAAAGAGAGAGTCTAGCGCCACAACGATTTGCTACGGAAACAAGAAATTTAGGGGAAAAAAAAATTTTTTTTTTTGTTATCATCCAACTCCAAGAAGCAAGAATATATAGTCTCGTGGTCTTTTCTTTTTTATTTCCTAATTTATTATACTTCATATTTACTTTATGGATTCTGGCCTGGAAGATGAACACATTTTTCTTCCCTTATGGTTTAATAAATTCGCGAGCTCGTCACCCTTCCTGCTAACTTGTGTGGGTTCTTGTCTCAGTACCTCAGCTTTCTTTTTAAGGTCTTTTAAACCACATAATGAAGATAAATTCTCTTAGAGAATTCAGAATTTTTTTGTGAAGAAATACATTTCTAAATGTCTTGGTCTGAGTATTAGGTACAAGGGAAATGTGAGCATTCACTACTCTCCTCCCTTACATGGGGTTTGCGGGTAGAGATGGGATACACACTCTCCCCAGTGTGTCTCCAGAAATGAAGAGCTTGGTGCCCACATAGCCCACATCAGTATGGAGACGCACAGGCCCTATGAAGACACATACTGAAATTGTAAACAGGTGTAGCAGGAGATAACTTCCCTAGCGTGTATTTTTGTATTCTTTTCTCTCCCTCCACAAGGGAGTAACAAGACTTGGAAGTCTAGAGATAAGGAATGGACCTACTGAAAAGACAAGATATGGGTCATGTAGGGTGGCCTGTTGCACTCAGGTCAATGGCAAGGGTGTACCTTCACGGCTTATGAGGAAAGACACTAATCAGCAAAGTAGGATAAGCCCCCGTGCATGGGGCTGCTTGTGAATGTACCATGTACCATGTACCATGTAAATCAATGCACAGAACCTAGCTGGGGTGACTGTAGCAACTGATAGTCACTCAAGCTTTGGTCATTTCCATCTCAGGAGACACCACTTGGCGTGTGCTAGTTAGCTCAGAAAGTGATGACTTAACACTCTTAGACATATGGAACTTCAAAAGAAGTGCTCATCAAGAAACTCCATGCAAGTGATCTGTCTCTTCTCCTTCAGCCCCAAGCCCAACCTTTCATAGCCTCCACTGTGAAACTGGGGCAGGTAGTCTCCAAATGACATTTTCCAGCCCTTTTGCCTGATTATATACCGATTAGGTTTCTGATTAGGCCTGATTAGAGTAGGCTGTGCAGGGGCTATGCACCATAAACTTGGAGTCAGCCAATGGGAGGCGCAAGCCGGAGACTGGAAACCAGGAGAAGGAAACAGGGCTCATTTCCCGTCTTCAGCTCAGATCTACATCCTCTAGGGGTGAAAGAAGACAAGGATTCCAGCCTCCAGCTTCTTCTGGTCCTCCCAGCACTTGGGAACTCATCAAGTTGCTGGCAACAGCTGTGCTGGGTGTTGGAGGGAGAACAAAACACTGGCCATTCACACCCATGACACCTGAGGGGTTCATAATCCCTCAGTGCTCCCAGGACTAGGAATGGGAACTGCTTCTCATATTCCCTTTTTGCTCTTACAGCCTTTCAACACCAAATACCCTAAGTTAAATCCCCTCCTTTTGAAATACCTAGCGTGGCTTCTTGTGTTCCTGATGGGATGCTGACCAGATCCTGACTGAACCGCTATCATTAGGAAATTATCTTTTCCTAGAATTTTGTGGGGTTTAAATGAGTTAATATATGGAAGCTACTTAGAATAGTAAGTTTGAAAATCACTAGAGTCAAGTCACATATATATATTGTCTATTACCACTACTACTACTACTACTTGTGTGCGATTGCTGCTGAATTATCATCTTACTTTGACTATACAGAACTATAGCCACTACCCACACTACCCACGTGGAGCTACAGCACAGTGCCTGTAGCTCTGTAGCTAATAATATTGTATTACATACCATATATACTCGAGTATAAGCCGAGTTTTTTCAGCACAAAATTTGTGCCGAAAAACCCAAACTTGGTACAAATTTTATGCCGAAGAAACTCGGCTTATACTCGAGTATATACGGTACTTAGATGTTTGCTAAGTATAATACCAAAGGTTTATGTTAAGTATTCTTAATATAAAATAGTAGTAACTGATAATAATAATAATAATAAAAGAGGGTGGAGGGAACTTTTGGAGGTGATGAATATGAGGGTTTTTTTTTTGCTTTTATCATTATTTTTGACATACAGAGTGGGCATAAAGTTTGTGTTCAAATTGCACACAAACTTTAAGGCCACTTTATATAATGGACATGATATATATGTTTATAGCCTTGACTATGGTGTTGGTTTCATGGGTATATATTTATCTCCAAGCCCATCGAGTTGTATATGTTAAATAAGTACAGTTTTCATATGTCAATTACACTTCAAAAAAGTGATTTTAAAGTATTTTAATACAAAAAGTTTTTATATAAAGTAATTAAAAGAAAGAATTCATTTTTTGTGCTATTTTGTTTGCTGGTGAGTCGTCCGGCCACATTTTAAGTGCTCATGTAGTCACATGTGGCTACCATATTGGACAGTGCAGATATGGAACGTGTCCATCATCATGGAAAGTTCTGTCGGGCAATGCTGACCTAGATCATTGTGTGCCTAAGAATCAACTGGAGAGCTTGTTAAAAATAACATTTCTGTGCTCCTCCAAAAGATACTGATTTAGAAGGTTTGTGCAATCAGTGTTGGCAGCCAGCCCCACAAGTGCTGCTGCTCTGAGTGTTCTCAGACCACACTTTAAGAATAAGTGATATAGGAAATGGAGTATTTCTCTCCCTACATTCCTCCTAAAAACGTCTTTAGGAGAAGTGCATATGTGTGTGTGTGTTTGCACAGATATACACAAATACCATCGACTGACAATTAACCAGCATAATAGGAATAAGAAAGGTTAGAGATGACCACAACTGAAAACAAAACCTCAGTTAACCCAGATAATCAGGAGTGTGTTATCTGTGATGAAGGGACAGCAGGGTCCTCTCATCAGAACTCTGTCATTAGGCAACAGTTGACCAGGTAAGTAGCAGAAATCATGAGTAGCCAAACACTGCCTGAGCCAAAATGTAAGAGTAATCACCTAATAACTTACGTGTTCCTATTTACCTTTTTAATCACCAAGCTCATTGTTTAATTAAATGCTTCCAGTTTGATTATCACATTTAATCTTTATTTATAAACAAAAGTGTGTTTACATTTTATAGGTATTTATACTTCAAAAGCTTTCCCTAGAAAAGCCCGGGAGTCAAACTTAAGCAACACTTCGTAACAATGCATTCTTGATTGACTAATTAGCTTTGCAAATACTGCGGTAACCATAACTAAAATTCACAGATTATTATTTACCTAGCTGTGGGGCAGCACTACCCCCTCCACCTCCTCTTACACATGGCATGTGCCATCTGCTATTGAAGGCATCATTCAATTTACTAGTCAATCCCTTTATGCAAAAAACCAAATAATGAATGCTTCCTGAAGCCCAGAGCTGAGAAAAGTTCTCTCTCTTAATGTATGTGTACACGTCTCATTACCACCGAATGAGAGCGAGGTATTCCGTCTTTCTCTCTTTGCCCTGACTGCTAGGTGGCCCATTTCAATCCCTAAGGCTTCATAACTTAATTTTATATGCAACCCTAAAAATACTGTACATTTAATTCTTACATCATATGGTTTAAATCTTATATATCTATGCTTTTATTCCTCAATTTTTTTCCTGCAAATAAGTAATTATGAATCCATCCATCTATCCACCCATCCAAACCATTCTTCCTTGCTGTGCACGAAAGCTAACATTCAGTAAATAATGTCACCAGATTTTCTAATCTCCTCTCTGCACATACTGAAGTTATAAACAGAGAGAGAAGGTATTAACTGAATACAATTATCCATCCCTTCCTTGCTTGACCATGCATGCTTTTCTGGTACTTCCTTGTCACACCAACCTTCAGCTTGACCATATGACTTTCTCCATGGATGTGACATCAGCCATATTCACATAAGATCATCAAGCACACTTGTATTGTTTGGCCCTAATTATTCCTGCCCCTCCTGTGAGAATAACATGACCACATAGGCACTACTCTTTGGCCTGGGTCCTAGAATGAGAAGATACAGGGAGCAGGCATTCAGTCACCCTGTGGCCTGGAGAAGAGCTACAGCCTGTCCCCAACCTACAGGCAACAATGACCTGTTGTTGGGAGGCCACCAAGACTTGGAGTCACTGACTATGCAACATAACAGATCAAAGGCACATCTTAACTTTGCAATTGCTGATGTGAAAAGACAAAACCGGAGCTCTGGCACTATTTGATGGGCTCCCAGTGAGATCAACTCACAGGCCAGCACACCTGAATATAAGGTCAGAGACGCAAGTATGCAACGCTGGTCTAAAGCCTTCCAGCCAAGAAAATGTAAGTATAATATATGAAACAGAAAGAATTCCTCGTCCATCTTGTCCACTTTTCACATAATTACAAACTATGATGATATCAAAAATGGCAACAACGAAACCCAAGGGTGTTCAATGATCCTGATGATCCTGAGCCCCAGATTTCCAGGTCTGAGCTTCCTGTGCTGGGGTGGCTCATTCTCGGGTTCTCATTTCATAGCTCCCTGCAGAGACCTTTTGGGCCGGCACACCAACCTCACTTATTTGGTCAAAATTGAAAGGAATTTTGGTAAAACCTTGGTTCAATAGTCATATTTCCAATGAAGAAAAGACTAATAAATACAAAAGGGGCATTGTAGGGGGGAGGACCTGTGTAGAGGGGTGTATGTCTGAGAGGGAGGTGTGTGCACTGTGTGGGTATGCATGTGCTGTGTGCACGTGACTGCGTGTGGTATGACTGTTTGTATGCATACACGCATGAGTGCATGTGAGCACAAACGTACGTGTTTAAGGATAAAACCAAGGTCTCCTAGGAAATAGCAAATTCCTTGGCTCACTCTTCACTGTAGACATTTTAAGATTTTGCTGCATTTTAAGATTTGCTACAGATGGCAAATATTTATTAACAAACCAACTCTAAAATGAGCACTGTGAGAAAAGACAGTTAAAAGTTTACACAAATCTTACAGTTGAAGTCAAGTGAGCCTTCAGTGTTGGCCTTCAGAGGCCAGGAGGATAATCAGGCCAGAATGGGGGGTTGGGGAGGAGGAACCGATCTCAACGCAGTCGTGGCTTTGAAATATCCAGGGATCCTTGCAAGTACCTATCAGGAAACCTAATATCATTCTCAAAGGACTGATCTCATGTAATCAGGGGGGAAACAGCAGTCCCTCACATTTAAACTGTGGCATTATGTGATGAGTTTGTATAATTTTTCTCTCCTCTGTATCTGTATTGCTTGATGACCACTAAAATGGTTTTTCCATTTTTTTTTTTTTGTATCATACTATCTTTAGACCTTCTATCCTTTTTATTCTTTTACTAAAGTGATGTTTTTACAAATGCAAAATCAACTCCATTCCTTCAGAGTTTGTTGAGTAGTTACATTAACAATCATAACTATTAAAGCAAGGAGGGACCGAAGGCCTTCTAGGCACAGCAGTGCCTGGACACAAAAATAAATAGCCCAAGATTCTAACTTAACTTGGAATTCTAACAAAGGAATCTAATGGAGCTCAGAGACCGATGGAAGTGTTAAGAGATGCAGTTTAGTAAGCAGTAAGGCAAAGAGAGTAACTGTATGGAGGGGAGGAATAGGTTGTAGAGAGATTGAGTTGAGTTTAGAGGTGAAGGTGGGCTTCACGAAGGAGGTGGCCCTGAGCAGGCTGAGGCTGCATCTGGGGATCCGCAAAGGAGGAGGGCATTTAAATCGGGTGTAGCCATATCAGTAAAGCCACTGAAACAAAGTGACATCTGGAAATGGAGAGAGCAGAGGGTGGTTCATTTTGCACAAGGATGTATTTTGCATTTTGGCATGAGAAGACTGATCCTGTGTTAAGCCTCAACCACTTTGTGAGGATTTGGCTGCAGATTCAGGAAAAGAAGTCAGTTTTTGAGAGAGAAAAGGAAATCTAAATAACCTAGGTCCTGTTTCTATTCCTGGCCCTGAGTACAAGGAACAGTGACATCAACTCTCTCCTGGGGAAAAAAGTCCAACATCCTACTAAGAGAAGAATCAGAACAAAGGATAAGCAAGAACATTTTGGACAAAAAGAACACCTAGACAGGTAAATATAATAATCATTCTAGGTCTGGTCACAGAAGTAAATGCCACTGCCAATATTATGCTAAGAGAAGATAGCTAGGGTGAAAATTAACCATTAACTTAAAAAGTGTAGGCCCAAACCTTCAGATTTTGTTGACAGAGAGCAGGGAAGAAATGGAGAGGAAGCAAGAAAAACTGAAATGAGTTAAATGCTTTTATCTTATTTAGTGAGATGTGAACTGATAGAGATTTCTTCTTGATTTGGACAAATGAAAAATACAGGCTTCAAGTGCTTTTGAAAATATAAATGGAAGGGACAGAACTAAAAGTAAAATGTGTATTTTCCCAATCACCAGTGAAGATGAAAACCAAGAAAACATGTTTCAGAGGAAAAGACAGAAAACAAAGGCCGAAGTGTGCCAACAAGTTAGATGCCGGGATACAAGGTAAAGGGACAGTATCGGTTCTGCCGATGAACACACAGAGTTCAGACTCCTAAACAAAATACAAAGACTCTCAATATAAAGGCTCTAATACTGACCTTAAAAACTAAATCCACTTACATACCTTTTTTTTTCTTTTGAGAAGGGTCTCACTCTGTCACCCAAGCTAGAATGCAATAGCCTCAACATAGTTCTTTGTAACCTCAAACTGCTGGGCACCAGGGATTCTCCTGCTTCAGCCTTTGGAGTAGCTGGGACTACAGGTGTGTGCTAGCGTGCCTGGCTAATTTTTCTAAGGGAGTCTCAGTCTTGCCCAGGCTGGTCTTGAAATCCTGGCCTCAGGCAATCCTCCAGCCTCAGCCTCCCAGAGTGCTAGGATTATAGACATGAGCTACTGTACCCAGCTTTATCCATGTACTTCTTACAAGCAACCTCCTCAAATCAAAATGCCACAGAAAGGTTAAAAATATGGCCAAACACAAACTCTAAGAAAGGCAGTATTAATTTTAGGCAGATGAAACGCAATGCTTGCTACCCTTGGGTAAATCAGAGGCTGGTGCTGTTAAGTCTCTCTCACTGTTTTTTGTAAGATGAAAACAGAAAAGTTATACTCTCAGGAACACAGTGACTTCACTTCCTTGAACATCTTCCTCCAAGGGCAACTACCAAATGTTGCAGGGAATGCCTCTGTTATGCTGTGGCCATCTATTCTACCAGTTGGAGACTAAAGCCATGCACAGACTTTGGGTAGGGTTTTTTCCAAGTTCAATGTCCTGAGGCCGGCCTATATCAGTGGTCCTCAAATGGGGGAATACATCAGAATCTCCTACATGGCTTTCTAAACCAAAGGTGCTGCGCTTCACTCTCAGTTTCTTAGTCTGGGGACAGAGAATTTGCATTTCTAGTAAGTTCCCAGGGGATGCTGCTGCTACTGGTCTGGGGAGTATTTTGAGAACTGTTGGCTTAGATGATTTATTCCTACTGATCCAAACATCCCCAAAGGAATCAAGAAATGACACCAGGTGAAACTGTACTTCATCGGATAGGAGGCCCAGACTCTGTCACCACCTTGTCTGCCTGAAAAGCGAGATTTGCATTGTAGGCAGGGCTAGTGGGTGTGGCCAGCCCACACCAGCAGGTGCCCTGAGAATCATCTGCATTACCCGGACACCCTGAGGAAGGACCAGCCATGCTCAGGGTTTGCAGCCCAGAGCCGACGATGTACAAAGGAACATAACCACCCCACAGGTTTCTGACATATTCCGCTTTCTTCTCTGAGCAAAGTCAAAGTCTGAATCAGTAGGCTCCACAGTGCTGTTCAAAGAGCATTAGATTGAACATTAGGGGCCTAGGTTTGGTGTCAGCTTTTTTGCTAATTAGCTCGATGACCTTGGCAAATCCCTTAACCTCACTGTACTTTGGTTTTTATTTATAAATCGAGACATTTGGACAAAAAGCTTTCCAGGGGCCCTTATGATCAAATGTTCTGTGATTCCTTCTAGAATCAAAACTTTAGAGGGAAAAAAAAATCTCCCTGATTATGAGAGTACTCACTCAACAGTTACACTTTTAATGCAGACCATCTGTTACTGCTTCAGATGTGTCATGAACACAACAATACCATCAGCTGGTAATCTGTGTTCCTTCCCCACAGCATGATTAATGATGTTCAACCTGCCACCAAGTGTACCAGGGAGAAACCATTTTCCAAGCAAGGCAGCGTGGTAAAGCATGTTGGGCTCTGAGCCTGGGCATGAGAAGTCCAGGAAGAACAAAGACAGCTGAGCAGTGGACGTCGGCAGCTGGCTCAGAGCTGGGTTCAGCTACGGTGATCTAATTTAACTGCAGTCCTCCCCGTTGGAGGCAGAATGGTTGCTATGTTGGCACAAGGGTTTTGGGCACTTCCACAAAGACGTCGTGGGGTAGCAGCAGTTAATACAAAGATGAGTTTCCAGGCAGGCCTTGGAAATCTTCAGCGGCCCAGGGTAGATGAGTAAAAAATGGGGTTGAAGGGAAGGGCTCTTTCCTGCTGAGGAGAGAGGCACCAGAGGCAAGGTGGCCTTTATACTGGGCCTATCTGGCTGCTCCGACCACCTGCAGACAGGTGTGCTAAGCCTGGCCTTTGCTTAACTCACCAGCACACAAACACATCCCAGCCCTACTTTGGAAAGACAGAGCCGGCATCTCTCTAAGCATTCATATCATAGCCCTGTTGAGCTCCAAAGAGGTGCATATGGCGAGCTGGACTGGCAGCACCCTCTCCCACACAGGCATGCATGCACACATACACATGCACACACATCTGGAATCTTCGGTGGCTCCGCACGGCCCTCGAGTCTCTCCCATGGGGAACCACTGACACCCACATTGGAGATCAGCTTTGCACTTCAGAGAGTGGCAAAAAATAAGACTGACCCCTTAGCATATTCTCCTGCAGGTTTGGGGGTGCATCAGAAGATAGAGACATCATTTACCACTTGGCAAAACTCAATCCAAGCTATTCATTAGCTGCTGTTATTCTTTCTCTCCTAGACACTCTTCCTGGCAGCACTTTTGCTGGGTCTCTGCATCCCTCTCCCCCATCCTCTCCTGCCATATGTTTGGTCCAGCCTCCCCCACCCCTAACCTCCTGCCCAGCAATCTTTAAAGGAACCACACTAAAAACAAAGTGGTCACCCTAAGGGCACCGGGATTCCCAGTCAAGGCAGGTTGGTCTGATTAAATAACAGCCTCAATTCCCTTCCAACTCTTCACTCTACCCCCTTGCATGATGCAATTACCCAGTAGCTACACGTGCCTCCTTGAAAGACAGCCAAGCCCACTGCCAGATCACATTTCTCTATTTGTCATACTCCTCAAGCCAGCTGGACGTGTACCTGTTCCACCTGGCCTTTTCTGTTCTGAAGCCACCCCCTCTGGATGCTAACACTTTAACTTGGAAGGTAGAAACCCGCTTAAATGGTTCTTGACCATGATGTTGAAGAATCCTATGACTTTCTGAAGGTGAGAAATGATGGCTTTCTCGTCTCAGTACGGTCCAGGATGGCCGGCAGAGTATGTGCATACAAAATGAATAAATGTGAGGAATTAATTACCCAGCCCTCACCGATCAAACCATTTGCCTCATCCAAACCAGACAGGGAAAAGCAGGCATGGGTCCGTTAACCGGAACCCAGAGAACCTTCCAACTTCCTTCCAGGCAAAAGTTTTAATCTTGTCTGGCAGTAGGCTTTTAAAAATATATGTTGTTCAGAACATCCATCCTTTCTCCCTCTGCCCAAGCAGAAGTGTGGGAGTATATCCAAATTGTGTTTAGAGAAAGCTGTTTTTTTTTTTTTTTTTTTTAAAGAAACGACCTATACAGCTATTCTGAAGCTTCCTAGTGACTCACGGAGTGAGGAGACGTTCTGGGAATCACAAGCTCAAGCCATATTGATTTTAGTAACATCTGTTGGACTTGAGTCCCGTGGGTGATTAAAGGTATCCTGGTTAAATCTCACAGTTTACACAGGACTGTAAGAAATGCCACAGTCAAATTACAGCAGGTTACAACGCCTTTAAGCGATAGCAACTCTCCAGACGAGAGTTCCTTGGGGGAAGCAATTTCCGGATTAGACCTTGGACACCAAAGGAAAGGACATGTAAAAATGATGACATGAAGATAAAATAATCGTCTCCTGTAGAAATAAGGGGAATGGCAAGTGTACAGAATCAGGAGAAAATAAGACAGAAGAGACAGGAGGTAGCGGTTACTTACACAGCAGTTCTATTTTCATAAACTAGATCAGATGGTGCCATGACCCTGATTAAAACCCTCTAAAGGCTTCTCCCATGAGCTAAGAATAAAACTCTGCCTCCTTGCCCTGGCACAGAAGCCTTTTATGACCGGAGCCTGGCCTCCTTCTCTTCCCCCCTGACTGACTCCAGCCTCCCCGGCTGGCATTCAGTTCCCAGAAAAGGACAATGCCGTCTCTCTATGTCCTTTGATGAACTGCTCCTTCTGTGATAAGAATTCCTCACTCCCCATGCTGGTCCTTCCTGTTATTCACACCTGCAGTGGGCCCCATGTGTCACGCTTATCACACCTTATCCAACTTCCTGCACAACATTCATCATGAGCTCAGGTTCTCTGTTTCTGTTACTTGGGGCAGGTTAGCTTTGTGTCTGTCTCCTTGCTGTAGTTTCTTTCTTTCTTTCTTTCTTTTTTATTATTGAATCATAGCTGTGAACATTAATGCAATCATGGGGCACCATACACTGGTTTTATAGACCGTTTGACACATTTTCATCACACTGGTTAACAGAGCCTTCCTGGCCTTTTCTTAGTTATTGTGTTAAGACATTTATAATCTACATTTACTAAGTTTCACAAGTACCCTTGTAAGATGCACCGTAGATGTGGTCCCACCAATCACCCTCCCCCCTCCATCCTCCTCCCTCTCCTCGCCTCCTTTTCTCCCTTCCCTGCTTAGTTTCCAAGTGCCATGGAAAGAGAGGTCTTCCCTGTAATGTTCACCATAGATTTCTCTAAACCTAGAATGGCCTCTGGCAAGGAGCTGGCAACCAGTGAATATTTTTGATTAAGTTACATGTTTGATCTTCATTATTCTCTTTCTATCTTAAAGTCTTATACAGTAGGGATGACTACTCTAATAGGAAAAATAACCACCAGAGGACCAAAAAGCAAATAAAAAGAAACACTGGCTGAAAGAACACTCCAGAGTTCTGTCATTCCTAAAAATGTTACACAGGAAAATCAAGGGCAGGGTAAACACTGGTCCTCCCTGGAGAAGGTTACGAACTGAGCATCTACATTCCCCAACACTCATATGTTGAAGTCCCAGCCTCTGACATGATGGTACTGGGAGGTAATTAGGTTTAAATGAGGTGATGATGGGATGGGATTGCGGGATTAGTGTTCTATAAGAAGAACAGATCAGAGTCCCTTTCCCCCCTGCCATGTGAGCAGACAGTGAGAAGTCGACTGTCTGCAGTTCAGAAAGAGGCCCTCACCGGAAGGCCCTGACTTTGGACTGCTCGGCCTCAGAACTGTAAGAAATAAATGCTTGGTATTTAAGCTGCCTAGTCCGTGGTATTTTGCTATGACTGCTTGAGCTAAGACATGAGATCTTTGACATCCCTATATTACTGTAAAGCAGCCCCTAGGGTGACTTCAAGCTCTGAGCAATGGTGACAAGAAATAGAATATAAATGTTAGCCAAGATCAGATCCACCTCGGGTGACCAGGAGATACCGCTAAGACCGCTGTGTGCTCTGAGTGTAGAGAAACCAAGCATGACCGTGGGAGGCTGTAACCGCTGCCTTGCTGGGTCAAACACAGCAAGTTCCATTCCAAAGGACAAAAGCAGTTCTCTGGGGGCACGAGTCTTGGCTTAAGCAGAGATGTTGCTGTAGGTGACAGGTACACAGGCAGAACAGGAGAAAATGGGGACCACCCATGGCACAGGGCTGGCAGGTAGGCTGGCTGCTGTGGAAGAAAATGACCTGCTCAGTCTGTGGGCAGATCTTAAGTAGCTCCTGCAAATGTTTCTCAAGGGCACCTGAAGGGCACATGATACCTACACGGCCTCGTGCCCCTGAAGTGGGCCCTAGGATCTATTCTAGAGTAAATGACCTAGGAGGCAGACAGGAAGGTAGAGAAAAGGGGTTGTTCCCCCATCCCTTAGATGGTCAGGGTTCTGTACCTCCCACCACATGGCTCAAGAATTAAGGGGCTTACAGTAGATCCTACAACCCCAACACATGCTGGGGATGGTTCCCTTGGCCCTCCAAGAAGATGAGCCCCAAATCCTAATGGGTCTACCTGTCATCACTGTCAATTCTGAGAAAATACTGAACTCCTCAGTTATCAGAATGAGGAAAACGGTTTTCCATCAGGAAAGGAAAGGAGAAAAAGAACATATGTACCAATTTAAAGAGGGCCTGGATCCATGGGTGGGGAGAAAGGGACTATCAGAGGTCCCATCAGAACCTCAGGGAGCCTCGTGAAGTCCTTTTTTGACCATGAAGCTCACCAAGGGGAAAGTGAAAGAGAGAAATGTGGGTAATGTAGCTTGGTCATTTCTCAGAAAACACACTTCTATAGACCAGTGGCATCTATGCAAGACTGGCCCCTCCACCTCACGCCGGCTGCTTTCTGCCAGGAGGGGGGTCTCATGGCAGCTACACAGCCTGGGGGGTGGGGGGTCCAGAGTGGAGGAGATGTGCTAGCCCCCACCAGCCCCTCAGGCATTTCTCTCTCTTTCTAGCCTTTGCAAATGACCCATGTGATGGTCTGACTCTGGTGGGGGTCTCCTCGCTGCCCAAATAAAACCAACCAAAGGAAGAAAGTAATTTTGGCAACTATAAACCAAAGAGTTTGGATTTCGAGCTATAAAGAAAGGAAGACTTTGGAGAGACAGGGCCAGGCTGAGCAAGACATTGACAGGATTAGGGTGTGTTTCAGGAAGAGTAACGGGATGTCCAGCGATGGAGGCTGGAGAGGCGTGAGAATGGAGGTCCTGGGGCAATTAGGAGATTTTTATCAAAAGATAGGGATGAGATGCGCAGCTAGTGAGGGTGGTTGGAGGAGAGAAGACAGATGGAAGAGATTTACAATAGCAGACCCATCAGGACCCAGTGTCTATGTCTCAAGGAGGGTACAACTGAGAGCAAGCCCCGCCCCCCAGCTCCCCAAAGCAGGGCTGCTGTTCAGGAGCTCAGAAGGGTCTTATCTTCCAGCTGGCTGAGGCCACCTTCTCAGGTCAGGCAGGTCAGACCACAATGCCTTCGCCTGCCATCCCCAGCTGGGGGAAGGTCGGCTCCCATGTGCTCTCAGAATGCCTCTCGGGACAGGAGCACCTGTCTCATCATGGCATCTGTGTCTGACTCATCTGCTTTCCCGACCAGACCGTATGCTCTTCAGGGCGACAGTGCCATCTGCCTTAGTCATTACTGCACCCACAGTCCTAGGAGAGAGAAACCCTTAAATCCATGTCAGTTTTTCTTACTACAATTTTCCTTCATGGTTTTTCTCCCAGGTAAAGTAAACTAATACCTTGTGGAAATTAAAAAAAATTAGTAAACGAGAGATTGGCCCTGACTTGGGAATTGTTCGAGCTGGGTGATAGGTGCAGGAAAGTTTATTATACTATTCTTATTACTTTTGCATATGTGTGACATTTTCCATAATAAAGAAGCCAAAATAAAAATAAAGGGAAATTGCCAAGGGAAGAATGAAAGTTAGAATTCAGGGTTCCTTGGCTTCCAGGGAATGGCTTGAGCCATAAAAAGAGAACCAGCCTTTAGTTACAACAATCATCCTTGAAAAACAACACAAGCAGCTTAATCAACCCTGGAACACGGAGAAGGCAGTTTGTGAAACTTAATTGCCATTTTAATGTGTTTTAATTGCATCGCAATGCTATTTAATGTAGTGTTTCAGTTTTCACTTGCCATTTTGGGAAATCACAGTGTTCAGAAAGAAGAGGCCAGGTTGTAGCTAAAGGAATCTTGGCCCATTTGACAACAATGAAATATTTCCCTTGACAGCAGACCTGGGCCTCCGGCCTGTCTCCTCCCTCCCTGCCGCTCTCCTCCCCACACGCTGGGAGCCAAGTTGGTGCCTGGCTGTCAGCAGGGAGAGAGGGAACAACGCCCAGGGGGCAGTACCTGGGCGCGTTTCAGTACCAGAGTAAATGGGGCACAGCCAAACTGGACCACTTCCCAGGTGGCAGCATAGAGGGCCCTCATGAAACTCCCTCAGCCTCACTGACCCTCACTTCAGTCTTTGCTGGGGCCCCAGGACAGGAAAACGGGAGAAGTGAAAAGCAAAGCTGACCATTTCCATGGATGACCCAAGCAGACCTGAGCAGTTTTTCACAGGCCATCTCCCTGGAAGGCTGGTGGTGAACCCAGAGGCCTTCTGTGAGGCCCAGGCATCCTGAGCAACCTCTTACAGTCACATGTCACAACACAACTGGGCAAAGAAGTGCGACCTCAGTGATGTTAGTGGGATGGGCCTCAAATTACACTGACACAGGGTCAGAAAAAAGAAACAGACTCTATTGTAGATATAAGGAAAGAATCCTTTTCCATCCTGACAGATGAGCATGAGTCTTAAGAGTGCAGTGCCATGTGGCTGGCAGTTACTACCAGAAAAGTCCAGTAGAAACATGACAAGAGAAGACAACCCTGGCCAGTCCTTGCAACAGCATCGATGTCTGCTGTGGTGGTAGGCAGGGCTACCATGTGAGGCTGTACAGGTTGTGCAGTGCCCAACTCTAAAGGGCACTACAGTAGATGTTAATTATGGTTTTCTGGCAGATGGCAGGAAAGGGTCTTGAAAAAGGGTAACATCTTTAAATTTGCACAGAGTGCTGTTTGGGCTAGCAGGGGTGCTAGTGACAGAGCGCATGTCATAGGACTGGACTTCAGTGACTGGAGGAGGGCCACATGGGGCCGGAGAAGCCTAATAGGAATACAGTGCGAAAGGGATGAAGTCCTAGGACAGTGGACTAGGTCTGAACAGGAAATCGGGTCAAATTGTCCCTCTGCTTCAAACTCTTCAAGGCTTCCCACTGATTTTGTAATAAAATCCAAACTTCTTACCTAGGTCCAATCCTCTTCAAGCTTCACCTGCTCACTACCCTTGTTCCAGGTCCCCTGGCTTCCGGGCTGATCCTGGCCAGCTCCGAGCCCACTCATGCCACCCTGCCTATGCACTTGAACCCCTGCTGGGTTTCCCCCAACACCATGGCCTGCGCAACAGGTTCAATCTCATCCTTTGGTCTTAGCTCAGAAAAGCACACTCCGTTCCCTCTTCCCCAACTGATATTCCCTTCTCACCTAGGAAAATGATGCAATAAATACAATGAATGTGATGAATTCGGGCTTTTCACAGTCTTCATAGATCATATAAGAAATGAGGTACAACACAACAGAAAGATGCAGAGAGGATCCCTGCATAAGCAGTGAAAGGTGGCCTTACTAGTAAGCTGTCTAACAGAGGAAAATAAGCTATCAAACCAAAAGTAAGAGGAATATACTCACAACACAGGAAAACTCACAGCACAACTGCCCTTTGTTTTGTTTATAAACATCTATGGCCTAACTTGTTACCTCTAAGAATCCATTTTCATAGCCTTGAGGAGCCCAAAGTTGGAGTAGGGGTACAAGCTCCCCACTCCAGCTCTCTGCCTCAGGGCCTGCCAGAAACACAGTTTCAAGGACTCTGATAAGCCAGATTCACACAGAAGAGAAAAAAATTAAAGAGCACCCGCAGCAGCCTCTTCTGTTATCAGTTTGTTGAAGCAGAGAGAAAAAAAGTCAGTTTTACCCTTTAAAACACCAGCAGCTTCTCCTCACTGGCAGGGCACTCCCCTTCCCCTCTTCATGTGCTGTAGACACTCCCTCCTTTTCTAGCTCACTCTCTCTCTCTCTCTCTCTCTCTCTCTCTTAGAAAAAGGTAAAATGAACTTTTTACTACTTACGGTTCTGTGCCTGGTGTGAGCAATCTTTCTCCAACCTGCTCCATAAACTCATGTGTCCCCACCTTAGCCAGAAGCTGGCCACGGGCAGGGCAGGGCAGGGGAAGCCTGGTGAGCCCACGCTGTCGGAACCCAGCCCCTGTTCCTGACGCCTCTAGCTGCCCACTGAGGACCTCAGCTTCCCAGCCTCTCTGTCTGGGTGGGTGCTGAATACTCTGGATGGTCATGGCCTGGGACTATGAGCCTGAACTCTGGGTAGGCTGGAAGTGCCAGGGTATTGGCACCCAGGAATGACCCAGCTTATGGAGGTCAGGGTTTGGGTGGATGAAACCCCAATGTCAGGCAGATCCACAGCAACAGATAAGTGGCTGTCTAGGGGCTGGAAGGATGCAAAGGCGGAGGGAAGATGGCTAAGAAGTGGAGGGGGCTTCTTTTTGGGGTAATGAAAATGTTCTAAAATGGATTCTGGGGATGGCTGCAGGATTCTTTGAATATGCTAAAAGCTAGGGATTGTAATTTAAGTGGGAAAATTATAGGGCATCTGAATTACATCTCAATAAAGCTCATTAGAAAAACAAAAGGCCCCCTGAGTCTCTCCTCTCCAGGGAGTATGCTGAAGGATGCCACATACAGTTTCTTGGGGATCCACAGCAGGGTGAACCCCCCCTCCCGCAGCAGGGACCCACTCAGGAAACTCCGTGGCTTTGTTTCCCTCTCCTGTCTCCCCTCCCCATCCCTTCAAAGTGCTTTCTGGAATCAGCTCCCAAACCGACTGCTTGCCCCAAATCCTAGCCTCAGGGTCTTTGGGGGCATCACAAGCAAAGATGCAGGGTCTGGTTTGAATCTTTGCTCCTGCCACAAATTCATTAGCTGTGTGACTTTGGGCAAGTTTAAGGCTGGGGGAAGCCAAGTATTTCCCTAGCTACAGAAGGGAGATAATTATACTCACTAGGTAAACATTCTTGTGAAGATTAAATAAGACGGCAAAAATAAATACCCAGAATAGGGCTGAGCACAAGTTCTAACAGAGATGAGGTTAGTCTGAGGGTACAGCTGCTCCTCTCCTTTGATGGGGTTACATTGAAAATATCCTGAGTGGAAAATGCATTCGGTACACTGAACCCACAGACAGCACAGTAAAACCTGGCCCACCTTAAACCTGCTCCGCACACTCACATCAACTGAGAGGTGGACAAAACCTCTACCCCAAAGCCTGCTTTATAATCAAGTATTGACCATATCATATAATTTATTGACTAGGGTATGAAAAATGAAAAACAAAATGGTTGTATGATTATTTGAAGGATGGTGTCTACTGAATGCATGTCACTTTTGGTCCCATCAAAAAGTAGAAAAATCCCAAGTTAAACCTCCCTAAGTCAAGCCATTTGTACAGGTAAGTGGCTGGAAGATAAAGGGGGTGAGCAGTGGTACACACATGGGCACGTGCTGCACACCCACACCCAAGTGCACACAGAGATACACAAGTATTGACACACACCCACAGACAGGTGCACACACAGATACACAGGTATTCACAAATACCCACAGACAGGTGCACATACAGATACACAGGTATTCACACATACCCACAGAAAGGTGCACACACAGATACACAGGTATTCACACACACCCACAGACAGGTGCACACAGAGATACACAGGTATTCACACACACGCACAGACAGGTACACACACAGATACACAGGTATTCACACACACACAGACAGGTGCACAGACACACAGGTATTCACACACACACACAGACAGGTGCACACACAGATCAATAGGTATTCACACACACACACAGACAGGTGCACACACAGATACACAGGTATTCACATACACAGGTGCACAGACAGATACACAGGTATTCACACCCCCATACACAGACAGGTGCACACACAGATACACAGGTATTCACACACACACACAGACAAGTGCACAGACAGATACACAGGTATTCACACACATGCACAGACAGGTGCACACACAGATACAGATGTTCACACCCACCCACAGACAGGTGCACACACAGATACAGATGTTCACACACATGCACAGACAGGTGCACACACAGATACAGATGTTCATACATGCCCACAGACAGGTGCACACACAGATACACAAGTATTCACACATACCCCCACAGACAGGTACACACACAGATACACAGGTATTCACACACACCCCCACAGAAAGGTGCACACACAGATAAACAGGTATTCACACACACACACAGATAGGCGCACACAGATACAGATATTCACACATACCTTCAGACAGGAACACGCACAGACAGGTGCACACACAGATACAGATGTTCGTACACACCCTGAGACAGGTGCACACACATAGATGTTCATACACACCCACAGACAGGTGCACACACAGATACAGATGTTCACACACACCCTCAGACAGGTGCACACACACAGATGTTCACACACATGCATAGACAGTTGCACACACACAGATGTTCACACACAAGCACAGTTGCACACACAGATATACAAATATTCACACACACCCAGATAAGTGCACACACAGATACACAGGTATTCACACACCTGCACTGACAAGTGTGCACAGAGACACGTGCATGTGCACAAGCAAGTGTTCATTCCCTTTTCTGGGAATTTCTGAAGACCAAAACTGGATAAAAGACTCCAAGCAGAGAACTGTAAAGCTGGTGACCCCACCACAAGGGAGCTCCTGTGTGTGCGGTTGCCACTAGGGAAGGATCAGTACCCCGAAGGGAAGTGCAACAGGGAGATTGTAAAACCCCCTGCAGGTGCCTAATCTACAAAAGCAAGGTTCAGGCCTCCATCTGGGGGTGGCCAAAGCTGGCTTCCAGGTTCCTCCTGGGTGGTGCAGGCAGGGACTTGGAATAATTCCCCAAACCAACAAGGCTAGCACTTCCAGTGAAACACGGGGAGTCCGCTAACCAACCATGAAGGGGCTCACCTCTCTGGTTTCTAATGAAAGCTCTAGCGTGTAAGGAGTCAGAAACACAGGCAAACGCTATCACGATTCAGGCAATTACACCCAGGTTTCTGTCTTTTAAAAGCCAATTGGAAATATATACAGTGTCACAGACACAAACACAGGACCAGAATTTTTTGCATGATAGAATCTGAACGCTGAATTGTTCTAATATTCCCAAGTCTCCAAAGCCGAGACCCAGGATTATCTGGCTTACTGTAATTGCAACAGAGACTAGGTACCTTTTAAAGACATCCTGATCAATGTCACACACCTGTGGTCTTCATTTAGGTTTCGTTTTTTTCTTCTCTTTGCCTGGAAACAAGATCTCTGGCTCTACAAGTCACCCCAAGGAAAGGAGCCAAGCAGAGGAAATGCAGGACTCTGAGCAAGGGGCTGCAGGCCCTCCGTAAACTCGACACGCCTCACTCTGGGCAGCTCAGCTTCCTTCCCATCAGAACAAGGACTCTTGGCACAATTAGAATGAGGTGGCTTAATTTCTTTGGGTAGACTAGTACAGCTTAAAATAGTCAATATTTTGCTTTATCTTCATTGACTTGTCTAATAATGCAGAAAATATCCTCTTCGGGCATTGAACAAAGGAGATTATCCTGTCACAGCTTAACGAAGCCTGTGAGCTGAATGCTGATCCGAGGCATGGGAAACTTGAAATCCCCCTGCTTAAAACAATTAGGCTTATCATGGAGGGAGAAGCTTCCTTTTTCCTCCTCTATCTCTCATCCTGACTAATGCTTCCTGGCCACACAGCCCCTTCCCACCCCTGGGCAAGTGTGCCATGGGTGCAGATCACTCTTTTACCTGGCAGGTAATGAACAGGTAATCAGAAGATGCAAATTACTACTTCATTAAAGGGACACAGCTCACAGATTAAGCAATGCATTGGCTCTGAGCCCGGTGGTGCCCACGGACACAGGCTGCTTTAATTTTCTTCACGTGCCAAGGCCAGCCTCCAGAAATATCCAGACTCTGGGGGGTCAAAGGCGACCACAAGTAAGTGTTTACCACCAAGCAGCTGTTCCAGCAGAATTATTTTACAATTATTCTGGACCCATGCCAAGGTTTTCTCCAGAAATCATAAACACCAAGTGTTTCTCTCATTTGGGCTGAATTTGATTTTCATCATATATAAAAAAATAAATTACAAATAACATCAAGCTCAAAACTGCAGGTCAAAGCAGGGAAGGGAGGGAGGGAAAGGCGGGAGGAGGGAGTGAGCAGGTGACTAACCTCCAACCTGTGGCGCACTGAATGTGCTTTTGAATCCTCCCTTCATGCCCCAGCTGCTGTCCTCCTGTTTGGTTCCCCCTCCCCAAGAATCATAAATTCCGATTTTATTTTTTTATTGATACAGACTATTTGTACGTATCTATGGGGTACAATGTACTATTGTGTAACATGCATAAAATGTGTAATGATCTGAACTAACCTATGACCCATCAATTCCATGTGTTGAGTGTTTATCCAAAGTTGAAGAAATCAGTATATTAAATGGGGTACTTCTTGTCTGATTTTGATCCTTGGTTTTGCTTTAGGGAAGAGGCAGAGAAGGAGAAACCATAGCAAGGAAGCCTGTGGCTTCCCCACTTCAAGTATAAATAAAGCTTATTACGGAGCAAAGAGAAAAGTCAGGTTGGGTGGAGACAGGAGTGCTTGGTGCTCTGAAAGCAGAAGTAATCGCTTCTTTCTCTCTCTGTCCTCCTGTTTTTTACTAAGTTCTCTGATGGAGAGCCTTCTAGGGCCTGACATGCAGGGGGACAATTAACAGTAGAACCACTGGAGTTGAACACTGCAGGAGAGGCCATGGTGCTTTAAGAGCTTATAACAGGAATCTGAGCTTGTCAGGAAAGCTGGGAAGGTTCCTCTGGAGAGCTGACCACAGCTGCAAGATGACAAAGAATTCACTGGCGAAGAGGGAGAAGAAGCTGTCCCAACAGCAGGCCTGGCGTGTGCAAAGGCCCTGGGGCAGATGTGGCAGGAAGAAGAGTAGGCACTCTGTGAGATGAGAAGACAGAACATGAGGGGGTGGAACCATTGGAAGCTGGGGCTGGAGAAGAAGATGAGGCCAGCACACACAGGGTTCGGTGGGCCAAGTCAAAGACTGAACTGTCATTCCTACAAGGTGAGGGAAGGGAAGACAGATGCTGCGTGATGTTGTGTATAAGCACAGTGTGTGTGTGGGGGGGGAGGGGCTGTGATCCAATCTTAATTTTGACAAAAACCCTGAGATTGCAGTTTGGGACATAGATTAGAGCATGTCAGGTGGGAAAGGAGATAAACAGTCTGAAGGCTACAGCAGAGGCCCAAGGGACAGATGACGACAGCATGACCTAGGGTGGCTGCAGCAGAGCGGCAGAGAAGCAGGGAGAGTTGAGAGATATTCAGGACACAGTATTGATAGCAGATGAGCCATAGAGGGCGAGGGACAGGGAGGTGGCCAAGGTGATGTTTCTGACTGGGTAGCTGGTGGCAAGATGGCCAAGGGTCCGTGGCACTCCCCCAGGTTTCCTCATGGGCAGCTCCTTCACACGCACCTTTCCTGATATCTTCTCTGTGTGGTGTCTTCCTTTTCTTTCTATGTGACTACATGTTTCCCCTAGATGACCTCTGTAGCCTAGTGGGATTAAACAACAATGCTGAGCACCCCAAATCTCTAACTCCAGCCTTTATTCCTGTGCACTCATATATCCAGTCGCCTAGTTGGTATGTTCACGTGAATATCTAATAGGTGTCTCAGATTTAACCCAGCCAAAATAAAACTCTTAATTCACCCCTGTGCCCTGTACAGTTGACCTCCCACCTGGGTGGAAAAAGCATCATCACCTCCACCTGCTGCTCTAAGTGGCCAAGGCTCTTGGCTCACTCCCCATCTCTCTCTTGCTCTCCCCCCACATTTAATGCATCTACAGATTCTAGTAAACATGCCCCAACACACCCAGTTCTCTCTGCCTCTGCCGTGCCCTCTCCAGCCCAACCACGCCACACCCCTTCTGGCCCCGTGCAGCAGCCTCTGCTCTAGTCTCCTGGTCTCCACTGGGGTCCCTACAGACCACTCTCTACACAGCAGCCTCCAAGGAATCTTTTTAAACCAGATCATGTCATCTCCCTGCTTAGGCCTCATCACAGTTTCCATCCCACTGAGGACATAATCTGAGTCCCAGCCCCAGCTGTCCTACGTGTTCTGCCTCCTGCCTGCCTCTTTGTTCCACCTCTGACCATCCCTCCCCTCACCCTCTAGAGAACACGGTGGACTTCACTGAGCTCTCTCCTCCCACTGAGTCTGTGTCCCTGGGTCTCTTCATCACTTCATCTCATCAATTCATGAGATATAATTCATTCCAAACCACACCATTCACTTATTTGAAGTCTAAGTTCAGTCTTCAGCATATTCACAGACTTGTGAAAGTGTCACCACAATAGTTTTAGAACATGCACATTAGTAGTCACTCCCCATTTCCCCCAACCCCCAGCCCTGTACAACCATAACCTACTTTTTGTCTCTGTAGACTTACCTCTTCTGGACATTTCCTGTAAACAAAGTTACATAATATGTGGTCTTTATGACTGGCCTCTCTCCATGTAATGTTTTCAAGGTTCATCCACATTGTAGCATTCCTTTTTCTTGGATGGGGCATGTGCAAGAAGTGACAACTGACATGTGAGTGTGGAGGGAAGTGCCAAAGGAGAGAGTGTGGAGGGATAAAAGAAGCAAGTCTTGGCCTGAATCTTGGAATAATTTAATAGTTAAGAACAGAAGATGGCAGGAGGGGGAAGAAGTAGCCCCCAAAAGAGGAAGAAAACTTTTGAAAAAGTCCAGATGAGGGTGACACAGCAATTAGGAATCAAGGAATTAGGCACTTCGAGGTGGGTGATTCGCAGTGCAGATGAGGTCCTGCACCTAGAAAGAGGAGGTCTGAACAATGCCTGCTTAGCAACAGGGTGAGCCTAGAAAGAGCTGCCTCAGCACACAACAGGGCAAAAGACAGCCTGGGGTGTGTTTGGCTACATTAAAACAACATATTTTGCTCACAACCTTTGCTCACAAATCCACAATTAGGGCAGGGCTCAGCAGGGCTGGCTGTCTCTGCTCTACTCAGTGTCAGCTGGGCAGTTTGACAGCTGGGAGCTGGAGTCATCCCAAATATTATTTACAAGCACATCTTGTGGTGGACAATGGGAAAACATAAAACACCTAGGCTGGAACAGCAGGTAGGGTGAGCTCTGGATGCATCTATGAGTCTGGGGTTCCTTCCCATGTGGTTTTCTTGGGAGGATGGCTTTGAGGAAGCCAGTCTTCATATATGTTGGCTCAAGGCTCTCAAGATATGTGTGTGGGGAGAGAGAGACACAAACACACCACACCACTTTGCCCATTAGGATGTCCCCCTGAAAGTCAGGCAGCAATACATCTATCTGTCACATTCAAGTGGGTGAGGGAATACAAAATTTCCCTTCAAGGAGATGAACTTAGACCCTCATCTCTCAATGAAGGGGTGTCAATATCACCTTTTAAGAAGATTGTGCATGATAGGATTTATACTGATGTGGTTATTTTTAGGGAAGACAATTTGCCCTAGGAATCCATAGGAGGTGAGGGATGGACACAGCAAAAGTTGTGATGATTGGCAGCAAGGGGCAAAGGAGATGATGTTGGCAAATAAGAGATAGACTTGCTTTGTTTTGCTCTATGTTTTAATGCAAGACCCTGAGCATGGTGAAAGGCCTTTGGGCAAGACACATCTGAGAGGGAAAGGTTGAATAAACAAGAA
Source organism: Loris lydekkerianus (assembly GCA_963574355.1). NCBI lineage: Eukaryota > Metazoa > Chordata > Mammalia > Primates > Lorisidae > Loris > Loris lydekkerianus. The sequence goes on along the minus strand of CAUYPK010056689.1, from coordinate 28,075 downwards.
AGCTCAGGGATCACAGATAATGGTGCAAAGTGCCTGCAAAGACAGGGGATTGAATACAGACTAAAGGGAAGGAACTGCCTCAGGAGAAGATAGAGCTCCATTAATGTAACCGGAGGAAAGTAACCATTCTTGATCTGTGTTTGCAACATAAAGGATGAGCAGCTTCCTGGAAGATGCCTCCTGCTTCCTCTGTACAATAGAAGATGTGGTCATTTGCTGCAGGAAAGAGGGAGCAAGGAATTCAGAGGTTTGGGCAGAATGGCCAAGCCATGCACCCCTCATTATGATGGCCAGAACTGCCTTGCCCATGGCTACAGGGTAGAGGGCTGCTTGGGGTCCTTAGCAACACTCAGGACATGCTCTTGGGCAGGAGGAGATCTGTCCAGACTTGAGGCTTTGCCACGTGTGTACAACAAAAAGACAGACAAGCCACTGAATGTAGCAACCATGTGATTGAAATGATGAGCCCTGGAACCTAAACTAGATGAAGGGAGAGTGATGAAAGTCTTGACAGAAAGAGCAGCGAAGCCTTGACAGAAAGAGTGGACAGTGTGCTGCAGGAATGGCCACCATTAAAGGACACTTGGAGACAGGGCCAGGAACAAGCAAAGAAGTGGTAGTGGGTGAATATCTGAACCTGACTTACTGCTCTGTAGGTAATGACAAGCTCTGGGGGCTTGTCAAGGGAAAGCAGGAAGTCAAGACTCAGAGAGCTGAGCAGATTGGAAGGGACATTCTGTAGATGCTGCAGTTACTCATGGTGGTGGTTGGGTGGAAGGTCAAGGAGGACCATGATTAGACACAACCATGCAGTCAACATCTCCTGCTCAGACTAAGAGTAGTCTTCTGAACAAACCAGGAAGTCTTTATTTAGTGCTAGACTTTTTTCAGAGCCCTTTGCTAAACAGTATGAGGAGATGCAAACACACAAAAATGTTTTAATAGACATTCAAGACTGTAATAAGAGAGATGGTGCAAAGCAATGCAACGCATTGTCAATAATTGCTCTAGGAAATTGATGAGAGTAAGCAATCAGTGGGATGGTGGAGTCAGGGCTGGATTTCAAAAGGAAGAATGTGGATTTGGAATGGCACTAAAGGAGACTGAAAATCTAGACAGGTGAAGAGATATTGGGAGTCCTTTCCAGGCAGGTGGAAGCCAAAGCAAATGATCTTGTTTGCAATATGTTCTGACTGTAAGGATGCTTTCCCTGGAATCTTTAGTGTACTGATAATAAAATGATTATGTCATTAAGAAAAATGCTGCCATATGCAGGATGCTCTCTTCCTGAGATCTGAGCCTATTCTCTATGTGTACCAGGTTCACATTATACTAAGCCTTTCCCACTCACCATATAATCTATAAATCAACATAATCTGAGACCAGAAATGCTATCAGTTCATGCAAAATACCAGTAAACTATGACCACTCCACCTACTCTGCCCAAACTGGGGCCTCAATGTAGGTAACTGAATTGAGATACAGGAAATGGGATGATCTGGAAATAAAATGCCATTCAGTTAAATGGTAGTTAACCTGGATATGAGGAATGCAGCTGGAAAAAATAATGCTTCACTGTCCTTCTGTCTTCAGACCATCCAAAGAATATACTTCTGCTGCAAGAGTTGCTATGGAGATTCACAAAGTATTCCAATGTCCTGCAGGTCATCCTTAACAGGTAGAGCTGGCACAGTGCAGATTTCAAAGAAAATATCAACAGATGCTCTTAGCATCAAATGTCACCGTGTCCTCAAAGATAGCTTAACTCAGAGCTTTTGCATTTTTACAGAACCACAGAATCTCAGGGTTAGGAGGGACCTTAAATGTCATCTATTTCAACCCAGTTATCTGGCTCCTGTTTCAAACCTTCATCTCCAGGGTTTTCTGAGGCAGCCCCATCATTCTTACTGCACTGCTTCAGAGATAGGCCAAAGGTCCTCTTCTCCCTACCCCACCCCACACCAAGCCATATTCAGATCCTATGATTCCAACCATCTTCACTCTGGGCAAATGTTCATCTTCTCCTTGCACCCTCCATTATCCCCTGTACACTCAAACCCATAAATCTGACAGTTTCAGTTCTGGCTCAAAATCTAAATTCCATTCACTGACTCTAACCACAAGGCTAAACATTCATCTCCTGTATATTTTTCATCTCCTTTGTGATATAGCCCTTTATCGCCCTCTTTCACATAACAAAAGTAACACATACTTGTGGTTGAAAAGTTGGCAAGTAGAATTAATAATTTTTTTTTAATGTTAGTCATCCATCTTCCTGCCCACAGGGATGTCCTCTGCCACCACACTGTGGTCTGTCACTTCAGAATTCTTTGCTTGCACAGATAAGAATCATGATGTCATATGCATGTGCATACATGTGTTCTCTTAAAATCAAATTGTGCTGTACTTTCTGTTCTGCAAACTGTCCTTTTCATGGAATAATACTATGCTGTGATGCTCTTCCCCCAAGTCTCTGCCATCTGCAGGATGAATTCAAAGAGCACCTGGTTCCCAATGCTTCCTGCAGATGGTGCTTCTGTGAATTCCAGCATTGCCATTCCATATCAGCAATGATGACAGGAGTGGACAGCAGCAGATGTCACCAAACTTGGCAGGCTATGCACAGTGTGAGGTCCAGGACAGCAGTACTCTTCCCTGGGTTCACATGTGATGAACTGTCATGGACTAAACTGAGACTCTCCAAAATTCATATGTGGAAAACTTAACCCTCAGTACCTCAAAGTGTAAATGTATTTGGAGACAGGACCTTTAAAGAAATAATTGAGTTAGAAGGAAGACATTAAGGGAGACCCTAAACCAGTATGACAGGGGTCCTCAGGAGAAGAAATGAAGACACAGACCCACAGAGGGCTCACCATGTGAGGACCCAGAGAGGATATGGCCATCCATGAGCCAAGCAGAAAGGAACCACCCCTGTTGACACCTTGACCTGGAGGCTGGAGGGTTCCAGCCTCCAAAGTTGTGAAAAAATGAATTTCTGAAGTTTCAACCACTCAGTCTCTGTTCTGGCCCCCAATTTCTGTTATACATGTTACGGTGCCTAAGCAAACTAGCATATGAATGAAAAAGTTGGCTCACTGCAGATAAAAACATCAAATGAAGGGGCAAAGCAAGATGGTGGACTGAAGGATCAGTCAGCTGAGCTCCCCTAGAATGACCAGACAAAAACAGAGAATCCAGCTATACCTGGCACAGGGATATTACCCAGAGTTGTAGCTCAGGGAGCACAGTGAGGAGGTAGTGAGCCAGATACAGCATATGATCCTGAGCAATAGAAATCTGATGAATTAATTCAGTGATTGCCACCTACTGGGATTGGCTGGCCCCCCACAGAGATCCAGGACAGGTAGAAGCCTTTCCAGAATTTTGAGTTTGGGGGGAAGCTGAGCATTGAGTAGAAAGCTCGGAAGAGTGGGTGGACTTGAATAGTACACAGCAACCAGATTTGAATGCCAGTTAGAGTAAATTTTCTATAGGTTTGGTGACTGGCAAGACAGTCAGAATGAGAAGGTCTTGGAGGCCAGGGGACTGTCATTGTGGGAAGGTGGTGAGAAGGTCCTAGCAGAGGCTTTAGGAATGGCCATCTTAATTCTACCTGCCAGGATCAGAACTCCACTCCTAGGACAGGCTGAGGGACTCCCACACCCCAAGGGAACTTTAGTCAGGGGGTACTATGAGACCTGACCCTGAAGGATTCTTATGAGCTGTAAGAGCCCAACCTGGCAGGGTCTGAATGCTAAGGAAATAATCAGGCAACCACTGAAGGCAACTAAGTTTGGAATAAGGACCACAGAGGTTGCTGTCTCCTTAAAAATACCACAGAGCCATCTGGTGTCCAGAGACATATTGCAACATATTGTCATCAAGAGCAAAGACTTCTGTTTTTTTGTTATTGTTTTTTTTTTTTCCCCACACGGAAGACTTTGGCTTTGCTCAGGCTGAGGCCACTTCAAGACCTAAGCTCTGAGACAAGGTAATTTGAAGCAAAGGAGGAAATGAGAAGGAAAAAGGAAGATAAGCAAATGAACAAGAAGAAAGAACACATGAGGAGAAAACAACAGAAAAATTTGGGCAACATGAAAAAAAACAAAAAAGAGCAATTCCCCCAAGGGACCATGAGGCAGCTATTGCAGAAGACTCCACGTATAAAGAATTAATGAATTTGACAGAAAGGGAATTTAAAATGTGGATGATAAAGACAATTAAAGGATAGATGAGAAAATGAAAAGACAGAACCAAAAGTTGGGTGAAAAATATGCAGAATATAGAAAGGATATGGCAGAGCTTAAGGAAATGAAGAAAACAATCAGGGAATGTAAAGATGCAGTAGAAAGTATCAAAAACAGGTTAGACCAAGGAGAAGAAAGAACCTCAGAGGTACAGGAAAAAGTTTTCATGTTAACCCAGGTATTTAAAGAGGCAGAAAAGAAGACAATGCAGAATAGATGCATAGAGAACTACGAGACTCCACAAAGCATTCAAATATACAAATAATAGGGATTCCAAAAGGGTAAGAAGCCCTACTGGAGACTATTATAAATGAAAACTTCCCAAGTTTTACTAAAGACTTGATACACTCCTTTCAGATGGATATCGAAGCCCGAGTCATCTCAACTCAAACAGAGCTTTTCTAAGACACATTGTAATGAACTTGTCCAAAGTCAAGATGAATGAAAAAATTCTGCAAGCAGCTAGGAGTAAGTGCCAACTGACCTACAGGTAGATCAATTGTAGGATGACAGCAGACTTTTCAACGGAAACTTTCCAAGCCAGACGTGCATAATCATTCATCTTCAACATTCTTAAACAAAACAATTTTCAGCCCAAAATTCTATATCTTGCTAAACTAAGCTTCAAAATTGATATAGTAATTAAATCTTTTGCAGATATACAAGTACTGAGGAAATTCACCACAAGATCAGCTCTACAGAAAATACTAAAACCTATTCTAAACACGGACCATCACAATGGATCACCAGCAAAATAAATACTCAGAAGCTAAAGGTTAAAACTTAGCTTCCACAATGATGCAAAGGATAAAACTACATAATGAACTTTCACAAAATAAGATGAATAGAACTCCAACATACACACTTATCAATTCTCTCAATAAATGTGAATAGATTGAATTCACCATTGAAGAGGTTTAGGATGCTAACCAGATAAAAAAGTACAAGCCATCATATTCTGTCACCAGGAGACACACATAGCCTTGAAGGAAAAATAAAGACTCAGTGTTAAGGCTTATAAAACAGTATTTCAAGCAAATGAAAATCAGAAGAAAGGAGGGGTTGCAATCTTATTTTCAGATACAAACAGATTTAAAGAAACTAAAGCTAAGAAACACAAAGATGGACACTGCATACTGGTCAAAGAATCAATACAACAAGAAAACATTTTAATTTTAAATATTGATGTACCCAATTTAAATGCCCCAGATTTATGAAAACAGACCTTGATGGGTCTGAGCAATAAGATATCTCATAACACCATAATAGCCAGGGACTTTACCACCCCTCTGACAGAACTGGACAGATCTCCAAACAGAAACTAAATAAAAATACAAAGGAAATGTGACCCTAGAACAAATGGGATTAACAGACATATACAGAACACACCATCCCAAAGCTAAAGAACATACTTTTTTTTTTTTTTCATCAGCCCATGGTACATACTCTAAAATAAGCCAGTTTCTAGGATACAAATCAAACCTCAGTAAAATTAAAAGAATGGATATTATACCTTGTATTTTTCTCAGACCACAATGGATATTATACCTTGTATTTTTCTCAGACCACAAAGCAATAAAGGTGGAACTCAAATCCAGCAAAAACGTTTATCCCCACAAAAAGACTTGGAAATTAAACAACCTTATGCTGAATGATGGGCATAAGGGTTGGGTTCAGGAAGAGATAAAAGAGAAAATCATTAAATTCCTCAAATATAACAACAATTAAGACACAAGTTATCAAAACCTGTGCAATACAATAAAAGCAGTCTTCAGAGAGAAATTTATTGCATTACATGCCTACACTTGAAAACCAGAAAGAGAGCACATCAACAAACTCATGAACCATTTCACAGAATTGGAAAAAGAAGAAAATCTACTCCCAAACCCAGCAGAAGAAAAGAAATAACCAAAATTAAGTCAGAGATTAACGAAATTGAAAACAAAAGAATCATTCAGAAAATTAATAAAAAACAATTGTTTTTTTGAAAAAACAAATAAAATCGATAAACCTTTGGCCAGATAAACTAGAAACAGGAAAGTAAAATCTCTAATAACCTCAATCAGAAATGATAAAGGAGAAGTAACAACAGATGCCACAGAGATACAAGAGATCATCTCTTGAGTAATACAAAAAACTCTATGCCCAGAAATTTGACAATGTGGAGGAAATAGATCAATACCTGGAATCACCACCTCTCCCTAGACTTAATCAAGAAGAAACAGATTTCTTGAACAGACCAATTTCAAGAACTGAGATAGAAGAAACAAACCAAAAAAATCTCCCAACAAAAAAATGTTCTGGTCAGGATGGCTTCCCACCACAATTTTATCAAATCTTCAAAGAAGAGCTTATACCCATACAGCAGAAATTGTTCCAAAAAAAAATGACAAGGAAGGAATCTTCCCCAACATGTTATACAAAGCAAACATCACCATGATACCAAAACCAGGAAAAGACCCAACTAAAAAGGAGAACTTCAGACCAATTTCACTAATGAACATAGATACAAAAATTCACAATAAAATTCTAGCCAAGATATTACAGCTACACATTAAAAAGTCATTCATCATGATCAAGTAGATTTCATCCCAGGGATGCAAGGCTGGTTTAACATACACAAGTCCATAAACATAATTCACCATATCAACAGAAGCAAAAACAAAGATCATATGATCCTCTCAAGAGATGCAGAAAAAGCATTCGATAAAATTTAACACCCTTTCCTAATTGGAACACTTAAGAATACAGGCATAGGTGGTATATTTCTTAATCTGATCAAAGCTATCTATGACAAACCCACAGGTAATGTTATACTGAATGGAATAAAATGGAAAGCTTTTCCACTTAGAACTGGAATCTGAGAAGGTTGTCCTCTATCACCACTAGTGATGGAAGTTCTATCCAATACATTCAGGCAAGAGAATGATATAATGGTAATCCAAATGGGGGCAGAGGAGGTCAAACTCTTGCTCTTTGCCAACAATATGATCTTATACTTAGAGAACCCCAAAGACTCAACCACAAGACTCTTGGAAGTCATCAAACAATATAGCAATGTCTTCGGATATAAAATTAATGTCTACAAATCAGCCTTTGTATATCCCAATAAGAGCCAAGATAAAAAGCTAATCAAGGACACAATTCCCTTCACAGTAGCTTCAAAAAAAATGAAATACCTAGGAATATACATAACAAAAGAGGTGAGGGACCTCTACAAAGAAAATTACAAAACCCCAAGAAAAGAAATAGCCAAAGATATTAACAAATGAAAGAAATTACCATGCTCGTGGCTGGGAAGAATCAACATTGTCAAAATGTCTATACTTCAAAGCAATCTACAGATTCAAGGCACTCCCCATTAAAATACCAACATCATACTTTCAAGATTTGGAAAAAATAATTCTTCATTTTATATGGAGCCAGAAGAAACCCTGTATAGTCAAGGCAAGTCTTAGTAATAAAAACAGAGCCGGGGGAATCACCCTATCAGACTGGACAATGTCAGTGCTAAGAGTTTCTTTCCTCGCTTTAGCTCCCTTTGATTCAAGCTGTGGCTAGTGGCCTTACCAATGTGTGGCCACCAAACAGGCCATGTGCTATGCATTTTTCTGGGAAGATGCTCCCCTTTAACACTAAAAACCCCTCCTCACCCCCTCCCCTAAGAGAGACAGTCTTGCCTCCCATCAATGCTTCTTGCTGGCAAATACTCAGCTCTGGGTCAGGATCTGCAGCCCCTGGGCACTCCCATGAGCCCTGGCCTGCCCACCCCAGGGCCTCTCATACTCAAGTCCTCTTTCCTGTCCTCTAAAGCAAGTAGGACTTTGTTTTATTTCCCAAGTACACCTTGGGAAATATGTGACCCCTTCTTTCTTGGTGGTACTCATCGGCCACTAGGCTTCCCATTTTTAATCAGCCTCTGGATCACAAGTAGACATTTCTACAACCCCCTACACACAGGGAGGATGTGAGCGTGATCCTGATATGCAGGAGAGGCAGAGAAATGACCAGCCCATGCATCTAACCATCGAGCACCCTCTAGTTGTTGGGGACACACCAAGGTGCTCCCTTCCCAGGCCTGACCAGGGGCTGGGTGGTGAGGGTCTTGGCTTCCCAGGATAAGACCCTAGAACTGCACTTAAATCCAGCACTGCCACTTGCTGGCCCTGGGTTAGCTGCTTAACCTCAGCTGTAAAACAAAGATACAGGGAGATAGGTTCTGTAGGTTTGTTCTTAAGTTGGTATGTAAGTTGGAACCAGTACATTTACTTATTATCCCATATTATCCTGGATTTGTAGGTGTGAACTATATATCAGTTGGATATTTGTAACTTGGGAACTGCCTGTAATGGTAAGAATGATACTTTCCTCGCTGGCTGGTTTTGAGTCATAATGAGTTACTCACCAATCAAAAGAGGTCAGCACAGTGCCTGCCACAAGTAAGTGCCCAATAAAGACAACAGAATCATTCTCATTGTCATCATTATTATCCCACAGTGCACAGGGTATAGAAGGAAAGCCTTTACTTGTCTTCTATCAAAAAGCTGATGGGTTTCATTCTTCACTGCCAGTCAACAGCCTGAAACATCCATCAGTGCCGTCAATGGTAAGGGGTGTGTGTGTGTGTGCGCGCGCGTGCGCACGTGTAAGGTTGGGGGGGAGAGAATGAGAGAAAGAGAGAACACACCTGATAGATTTAAGTGGAAATATTTGCAATATTCAGAGGAAAGGCAAAGGCAGGAACAGGGAAAGGATGGGGAGAAATGAGAAGGGAGGAGGCCGACAAAGCCAATTTCCTTCTCTTTACCAGATGAGCATAATTCTTCAAGGTCAAGGTGATCCATCAAGCAAGAACATCCTGATAATTTGGCCAATGATGCAAGTGACCTGACACAGCCATGCTGGGTTGAACAGAACCCCTCTACACCTACTGCTCCAGTGGACATGCCCCTGAAGGTCCCGAAAAGCACTGGCTGGCCCTAGGAGACAGGGCTATGCTGTACTCACCTCTGTGCCCTCATCACATAGCCTGCTGTCTGCTACCTGTTTTTATTGAAACACACTTCAAGACTATTTCCTCTAGAACCTGTCCATTTCAACTAAAATATGTAATTATTTTACTATGCAATTTATTTGGATACAAGTTGAAGTCTGGGGCTGAGAAGGGCCCATCCATAGCATGTGAACTAAGAAATGATAAAGGGGGGTACCCCCAGCCCCTAAATCTTCCCACCTCATGCTCTGGCTCATCATAAGCCCCCAATCTCTCCATCCAGGTCGTTCCTTCAAGATAAGCCTCCATGAGAATGTCTTTTAGAAGGGAAGGTGAAGGATGACAGATGATGGCTGCCTGTGACACACTTTGTATTATCAAATTCTCACAACAGTTCTATGAAACTGTACAATCTCCTTTTTACAGATTAATACCCTGAGATAATTAAAGTAACCTGCCCAGTTTTACCGAACTTGTACCTAGCCAGTTTACTTTTTGAATCCAAATCTCTTCAGCTCTGCCAGGTAAGAGCCACAGTTGAATTAGGATTCTAGCTCCTTACACGGCCCTGAGAGTGACAGGGGGTTTCTGTAGGTGACAGGACTAGAAAATTTGAGCATAGGATGCATCTGGGTATAAGTGAGAGGCTCCTGGCAGCTCTGGGGGTGGGGAGCGAACCTTAAACAGGCCCAGAGATTTATGGACCAGCTCCTGCTTCTAGAAGAATGATCACCACAGCATAGGCTTCTGTAGGTCACACCTTTGCAACGTTGAGGCCCCCCAGACCAGCAGCAGTTGGTCACTTATTAGAAATTAAAATTCTCAGGTTTATCTGTGAATGAGAATCTCAGGGTTAGGACCCCAAAATCTGTGATTGAACAAGCCCTGCAGGAGGCTGCAGAATTCACTCAAGTTTGAGAACTAGCCTAGGTCAAAACCTTCTTCTTTGGATCACATCGGGATGGGCTGGGGTCTGTCCGAGGCCACTTACTAAGCAAGCTGATCTGCCTGGGCTGATACAGGAACTCTGCTTCTCCCCACAGGCACAGATAGTGCATTAATTTACTGGGGTGTGCAAGTGCCTTAAATCTTCCGTGGAACAAAGCAGGATACAAACATAAATAATAGTTAGTGCTTCACTGCCGTGATGGACTCACTACAAATCATATGCTGTAACATGCAACTGGGGGGAGGGGAGTAAGTATCTTAGCAGTTTCTTATATTCTCCATCTAAGAAAAAAATTAAGGCTACTTATATGACACACCTACTCCCTGACCGCCTAGTCCCTGGTTATTCAGTATTACAGATTGATACGCTGAGATGTATTAATCTCTCATCCATAACACCCAAACTGAGCAACAGACAGGGTCCAAGTCACCAGAAGGGTCACCTTTTGAAGGGACTAGCTCCCTGTGTCAGGGGGTCACCAACCCCATCTGGCCTCACTTGATCCTAGAGCTATTTCCCAGGGCCTGCCTGTCCCCAGCTGTGAGACAAACATGTAAGTGAGGCTCACACTACACTTATCCCTTGTGCACTTGATCCCTCATTCAGCTCTTACAACAATCCTGCATCATGGTCACCACTGTCATGCTCTTTTCACAGATGAACGGGGCAGAGCAGTGAAGTCCTAACAACAGTGAACATCTGACTCCAAAGCTGTTCGATCTTATCAATTTGTCTGTATTGTCTGAATCTGCTGATCTTATTTCAGGATTTCTGGCCTAGTTCTGGGCTCACCTATGCAAGTAGGGTGAGCATAAGGCATTTCAAGGACATACTCAGATCTGGGTGTCAAGCTGACCTGATTCTAGTCTTGTTCTATGGCGGGACTCTCATAGTGTGGCTTCCAGACCAGCAGCATATTGGAACTTGTTTAAAAGGCAAATCTGGGGCCCCTCCTAGCCCTGAAGTACTGATGGAGAAAATCTGGGGCTAGAATAGGGACTGTGTCACAGCTGGCCCTCGAGGTGACTCTGAGGTGGCTCATGTTTGAGAAGCTCAGCTCCAGCTTGAGTTCTAATGAGTAACAGTGTCCTATTCTGCTGACCATGTGGAACACGCTTTTGTCCAGGAAGTTTTTCACATCTGCCCACAGCACATTCTGAAAGGCCTCCCCTGCTCCATGCCCGCATTAGCTTGTCCACCCCAGATAGCCTGTATCACCATCCAAGCATGTCCCTGGGCTCTCCCCTAACCCCAGCTCCTTGTCTGTACTGCGTGTGGTTCGACTCCTCAGGGTACTGAACCCCCAGCTATTTCTTGGACCCCACGTGGACTTCTGGTGCCTGTCTCCAAACTTCTGACCCATTTGCTCCAGTTTCCAGATTCAAGTTGCTCCTGGTCGAATCCATTTCACCGCAGTTAAGCACGACTACGGAAGTACATGAACAAACCCATGCTGTCCATCTTCTAGCACTGCCGTCCCCAACCCCCACTGGTCTATGGCCTATTAGGACCGAGGTCAAACAGCAGGAGTGAGTGGCAGGTGAGCAAGCAAAGCTTCATTAGTATCTACAGCCACTCCTCAATGCTCGGATCACTGCCTGAGCTCTACCTCCTGATTCATAAGCAGCAGCATTAGGGTCTCCTAGGAGTATGAACCCTCTGTTAACTGTGCATGTGAGGGATCCAGGTTGTATGCTCCTTATGAGAATCTAAGCCCACTCATCCATGGAAAAATTGTCTTCCATGAAATCAGTCCCTGGTGCAAGTAGGTTGGGGACCGTTGCAAACTTAGCAAAAGACTGGGAAATGCTGAAGGGGGAGAAACTTTAGCCTCCTGACTTCTATGTCAGATCCCAGGCTCTGAAATGTAAATATGGGTGCAGAGAGTGCGGGAGGCAGATTGAGCGAAAGTGAAGTTGAACCGAACCTTGACTGAGTTGTTCAGAGGCCGCAGCACACCCCAGGGGAGCTCTGAAGCAGAGCTGCCCTTTCTCTAAAGCAGTGGTTCTCAATGTTCCTAATGCCGCAATGTATTTTCATTGTTACAAAGGGGTTGCAACCCACAGGTTGAGAGCCACTGCTCTAAAGGCATCGGGAATCAGCCAGGGGGCTAAACTTTCGTGTGCCACAGTGAATAGTCAGGGGACCAGAGACACACTTGGAAAGGGCATGATCTTGGGCAATGTAGCCCTGGTAGTCAGCCAATGCAGAGAGGGACTGGGCTGTGCGCTGGCAGGCAACATTCCCACCAGCCAGAGGATCGAGCGCCTTGGTCTTGGTGGGCATCTTGGGCATGTGCCACGGCCTCCATTCAGCACTGGGGTGGAACAAGAAGCTCTTGCTGTTGTGGGAAGCCGTGGGCCGTGGTGTGGGTCACACTGAACAGTCTCAACAGTCCAGGAAGTCGTGAAAATCTGTCATCACAAGTGAAGTCAAGACCAGGGAGGACGTACATTAAATGCACTTAAAGTTTATCAGTTCTAATGGAAATTGGTAGCTGGGGCTTTTGGGCTTTATTTTTTCTAATAACATAAAATCTGGTTCAATGCAAGGCCATTTTGCTCCAACCAGGGAAAAGTGATAATCAGATTATAAATTTCTTAAAAGGAGGGACAATGCCTCATCGTATGTGACCACAAGCTAACCTAATTTCTGATGGACAAAGAAAATACTCATCTAGATTTTTCAGAGCAGAAAATGGACTACAACTGAATCTAAAAACTGTCCAAAGCCACAGGGGTTCAGGAGTGCTACTGTGACACAAATGACAAGGCCACGAACCATGTCTTCGGTCCTTCTGTTCTTTATCTATAGAATAGGAAGCGTTTATTAGACACAAAATTAGAACAGATATAGTGGATATTCTTGAGGACCAGACCATGAGAGTGTCCAGGTGAAAGGTCACCAGGGCACCTGCCAGCGATGGCACCATGAGTAAAGAACCCACTACGAGGCACATTCTCGGGAACAAAGTCTGAATCAGGATGTGCTGTCAGATGCTAGGACTGACGCACATGTGGACAGAAAGTGAAATTAGTGACCCAGAGGAACAAAATTCCCAGAGTATTATATTAGTAAGGGATCAATTTGAGAAGCAGAACACCAGGAAATCTACATACACATTCTAAAAAACTGTCAGAAGCCACCGGGGTTCAAGAACCCTACAGTGGCCTGATTGAGGATGTCTCTAAAGGGCAGCTCTGTGACGTTTTGGTCAATGGCAAACCATGTATATGACAGTGGTCCCATAAACCTATAATGGAACTGGAAAATTCCTATCCCCTAGTGTCACGACATGACACAATGCATTACTCAACATGTTCATGGTGGTGCCAGTGTAAATGAACCTACTGTGCCGCCCATTACATAAAAGTATCACACACGCAACTGCGTGTAGCATATGACACGTGATGATGACAATGAACAACTGTTTTACAGGTTTAGGTATTTACTATACTATATTTTAATAGTTATTTTAAAGCGCACTCTTTCTACTTGTTAAAAAAAAATTAACTATAAAACAGCCCCAGGCAAGCCCTTCAGGAGGTCTTCCAGAAGGCGGCACAGGTACCATAGGAGATGACGGTGCCATGCCTGTTATCGCCTTGGACAACCTTCTAGTGGGGCAAGATGTGGAGGTGGCAGACAGTGATACTGATACTCTGTGTGGGCCTAAACTAATGCATGTGTTTATGTCCTAGTTTTTAACGAAAATGTTTTTAAAAACTTAAAATATAAGCTGAGAACAGTGTAATCCTAGCACTAATCACACCTGTAATCCTAGCACTCTCGGAGGCCAAGGCAGGAGGATTGCTTGAGCTCAGGAATTCAAGACCAGCCTGAGCAAAAGCGAGATCCCGTCTGTACTAAAAATAGAAAAACTAGCCAGGTGTTATGATGGGCGCCTATAGTCCCAGCTCCTCAGGGGCCTGAGGCAGGAGGATCTCTTGAGCCCAGGATTTTGAGGTTGCTATGAGCTAAGCTAAGGCCATGGAACGCTAGCCTGAGCCACACAGCAAGACTGTCTCAAAACCAAATAAGTAAATAAATAAATAAATTTAAAAACAGAAAAAAGGTTATAGGATAAGTATACAAAGAAAGAAAATGTTTTTGTAAAGATATTCAATGCATCTGTGTTGTAAACTAAGTGTTATCATAGAAGTGTCAAAAAGTTTTTTAAAAAGTCAAAAGCTACTACAGTTATCATAAACTAAGTTTAGTACATTATTAAAGAAAATATTTTTTATCAGTTAGTGTAGTCTAAGTGTGCAGTGGTTAGGAAGCCCACGGGAGTGTGTGTTCATGTCTGAACACACCACTCAACTCACTGACTCACCCAGAGAAATTTTCAGTCCCGAAAGCTCCATTCATGGTAAGAGCCCTAGGCAGGTGCACCATTTTTTAATCTATTGTATCACATTTCAACTTTTCTATGTTTAGATAGACAAACAATTAACCACTGTGTTACACTTGCCTACCATATTCAGTACTGTGACAGCTGCACAAGGTGCAGCCCAGGGACAATAGGCGACCCCATATGGCCGAGGCATGTCAAGGCTACACCACGCAGGTCTAGAGTAACACACTCTATGACGTTCACATAATGACAGACTCGACCTAACAATGCACTTCTCAGAACATATCCCTGTCATTACGCGATGCATGACTGCAGAGGCTCATCTATCCAACTGAGTACATACACATACGGCTTCCTATATGGATTTGACCTTACGCAGCTGCGGGAGCTGGTGAAGCGGCCTCTGAAAGGCTGCTGCCTTTACAGCTGATGCTGGTGCTGGATGTCCACAGCACGGTCAGGAAGGGGAGTCAATGGATATTAAGTAGGAAAGCCAGAAAAAGCTGGAACCCACAGAGCCGAGCTGTAGCCCAGGGGGATGAATGAAACCTGTGTCTTGTGCCCCTGACCCTGCCTTTTGAGAGTCTTTACAAAAGCCAGACCCCTTTGCACTGGGGCTAAAGACACATGCTAGGCCCAGGAAGGAGAAAGTCAAGAGGCCACTTGGGCAGGTGTGGCCAGCAAGGGAGTGACAACATTTGTGACTTCCAGGTGGCTGCTGCTTCACCTCCGACTTCTACATCTCCCCCGGACACCTCTGCTGAGGTCCACCCTACAGAAAGCATACGGGGAAGAGAACGCTGGGGAGTATAGTTCAGCTAAGCCAAGTGGACAGGTGACCAGGCCACAATACCCAGCTTTCCTCTCAGCTCAGTCTGCTGGGAGGACTCATCAAGTGCCCTTTGGGAAGGGATTCCAAGCTGCCTCCTGAGAAAATGTACTAGTTTGGCACCGTGGTGATGGGGACAAAATAGTCTAAGCAGAGAGGTGACTGCCAAGGCAGGATATGGTCTGTTTGTCTTCTTATCATCCCAGGCAGACTACAAAGCCTCCCACCCCTCAGCTATGTGCTGTCCAGGCCACTGTGAAATGGCTCATTCAGGAAGATATCTCTTGGGTTTGAAACCACAAGGCTCCAATGGGACTGGAAATGGCCACTGGGCAATTAAGAGACAGGGTCCTTGATGTTAGACACAAGTGGCAGACAACACGTGTTACCAAAGCACCTTTGGTGAGTGTGGACAGATGTGCCGGCCACAGGCTGTACAAGGCATCAGTAGATGTCACGTGGGAGCAGGACAGGAATACAGAAGACATCAAATCAGCGGCCAGGAGGACTGACTGCAGAGACCCTGCTTAGTCCTCAGGGGGTCTCCAAGGGCCACTGTCTGTGACTATTACTATGGGCCGCATTTTTAATTTGGGCCCTTCTGGCATTATCAAGGCCTAGGAAACACAAGTAAAAGTCATCAGATGATCAGAGCACACCAGATGGCAAAAACATCTCCGAGGATAGAGCTGTTCCGATGAGAAGGCATTTACTTTGGAGGCTGAGCAAAAGCCTTTGAACTTACTCCAAAGAAGAACATGGCTCTGCTAGGTTGTGGAAGAGATGACAACATCTCCCAAAAGTAGTGATGTGGTTTCCACTGAACACTTGCTAGAAAAACAGCTGGAGTGGCCACAAAGTGGACTTGTGGCCTCAGAACATCAGACTCAGGTGCCATCAGCCCTTTCAGGTGTGACTTTCTCATCTGTCTGAATGTGATGCAAACATAACCTTGCATTTTATAACCTCTGGGCATTTCTACAGAGGTTTAAATATCTTTCTATATGCAAATGAATGAGTTCCAGCACCAGAGGGGAAAGTCATTCTCTAAAACAGACAGAATTAGGGAAATTTCTTTCTCACTGACCGGTTGAAAATAAAAGGTCTGTGCTGTTTATTGTTCACAAATTTTCTTGCCTGAATCAATTAAGTACTTGAGTGTCATTTGGAAGCGTGCTAAGCTATAATCAAGGAAGCTGTCTCAACCTGTCACCGCCTCCTCTCTGTGGCTTCTTCCAAGAATCTGTTAAGACAGAGCCTACCTGAAACCATATGTGCTGAGCAAAACTACACGGAAAAAAATAACTTTGGTTTTACTTTACCTTGAAACATTTTTTTTTTTCAGAAAAGTTCAGGTATAGAAGATGGACTCATATGTATTATCATCAGAAACTGGACAAGAACCCTCTTGTAAAGCTTCTGATTTTGAACATGACTACAAAAGACAAGTTCAGGTGTATTTATTTAAAGGTTATGATTGTTAGTAAGTTCTTCCAAAACCTACCTAATTAGGGTGGACTATTCAGAGGCGATAGGAATGGTGAAGGTCTGTCTGATGGTTACACTGGATATTTCACAAAACTGCAGAAATGCAAAGTGATTTTGTCCCCGAGATATTTCCATGGTAACCTTTCTCCTTCTGTATCAGGCAGTGTTTTTTGTTGCAATCCCTGGAACTGACTCCAACTAAGGAGTTATTACAAAAAGGCCTCCTAAGGCCAGGTGAGGTGGCTCACACCCGTAATCCTAGCACTCTGGGAGGCTGAAGCAGGTAGACTGCTTGAGCTCATGAGTTCAAGAATAACCTGGGCGACAGTGAGACCCCATCTCTATTAAAATTAGAAAAACTAGCTGGGCATTGTAGGGGGCGCCTATAGTCCCAGCTGCTTTGGGAAGCTGAAGCCTGAGGATCATTTGAGCCCAAGAGTTTGAGGTTGCTGTGAGCTAGGACACCATAGCACTCTACTGAGGGTAACAAAATGAGACTGACTAAAACGGAAGGGGAAGAGGGAAGGGAAGGGAAGGGCAGGGCAAGGAAGGGCAGGGGAGGGAAGGGTAGGGCAGGGCAGGGCAGGCCAGGGCAGGGCAGGGAAGGGAAGGGAAAGTTCCTAAACCCAGCTGCCACTTTGTCCATTGCGGGGATGATATGTTGCCACTGAGACTGGTACCACATTTGCCTTTCATATGAAATGTCTCTCCTTCCTGTCACCAGAATGTGTTTCTCATGGTATGTCTTCCTAATCCTTATCTTCTTAAGAGGACGAATAAAGTCACCCTGCCTGTTTGTCTGACTGGAGAAGCCTGGGTCACTGAACAAGGCCTCAGTGCAAGGAAGGTGGCATAGCAGGTTCCACTGAAACCTCACACAGGCTGGACTGATGGGGCTCAGACTTCCCCAGACCTAAGGAGGGTGGTCACAGGTGGCTGACAGCCACCAAGCAGGAGGTGAATGTCCCCACACCCAGCAAGCCTTTACTTTTTTCTCCTGATGCCAACACTTTGGTTCCATCCTGTACCATCTATGTTTAGCAGAGGTTAAAACATGAGCTGATGATTTATTTAAAACTCTAGTGTCCAGAGTATGTACTAGAATTAGGATAATTTTAGCCCTAATCCAATATCTTTTGCATGTTCAGGGCCAAGGTAGACATAGTAAATGGCTCAGTAACTTGCCTCAATAAGATTCTTAATAAAGAAAGAACTCATATTGTATCTGGTTTAATGCATTTGCTATGGTCAGAAATTAAACCAGTTCATATTGGCAACATTTTCAGAACTGGAGTTTGAAACCTTATAGGTTTTCCTAAGGAGGTTGGAGTGACTACTTGGAAGAGTCAGGCCCTGGGGCTTCCCAGACACTGGGGCTCCTACCTGGCACTGTCACTAGCCTGTGCTACAACTGTCAGAATCTTATTCTTCAACTAAAAGATGAAAATATATCAGTTATTAAATTTTTTTTTTTTTTTTTTTTGCACACCAGTAGTACCCAGCAGAAATACTGAGCCTGCATAAAAAAATGTTGGAGAAGGAAGAGGTATCTGTGATAGGGAAGCACCTGGAGACACACCCTCCGCTGCTCCTCTGCTTCCAGGGCTCCTGGGCCTCCAAAAGGAATCATTTAAAAGCCACTGGACTTCAAAATCACTAAGGTCCCTTGCAGAACTGTGATTCTATGAGTCTGGAACTCTGACTCCGCAGCCAAGTTTCTCAGCCTCAGCACTAATGACATCGGAGGCTAGATAATTCTTTGTTGTCAGGAGCTATCCTGTGCATTTTGAGAGATCTAGCAGAATCTCTTACCTCTACCAACTAGATGTCAGTTGCACCCTCAGCTGCTATGCCAAATGTCCCGAGGGACAAAGAATCCCCTCTTAAGTCCTTGAGGACCGCCGTTCTATGTTAATTTACATGGAAAACCACACTTCTTTCCATTTAATTGTCCTTTTTGCTGTTTATATCTCATGGGGGGCTGGGTAACCCAAAAACCACACCTCTGTCTTCTATTGCTGGCATCTTAAGCCTTTGCACTCCCATATGTACCAGCTAAAACACCAACCTCCAACTATATCAACCATCTTTTCCCACTCATAATCCTGTTACTCTCTTCCACTGAGCATGGATCCCATCAGTCAAATGAATTGCTAGTTCCCAGTCAACATAACCTACCAAGTGGTGGAAAGAATCAGCCAGAATACAAAAGAAAATTATGATGTTGATGGTAATTATTAACACCATTATTAGTAGTAGTATCATTAAAACTTACATGGTAATACTTACTTTGAATCAGATGCCATATATACGCATATATATAAATTTCCCCCAAGCACATCAAATAGACCATCAGGAAAAATTGTCCAAACTTGGGAATGGGCAAGAGATTCCTGGGTGTGTGTGTGTGTGTATGTGTTCTAACAGACCCATGGGAACACTTGTTTTGATACACTATGCAAGTCTGATTAACTTTCTGTTGAGAAAACCCTTTTGCAACTCTTTAGGTTATTCCAGTATCTGCTGTAACAAAGTAGCCACAAACTAGGTGGCTTAAAGCAACAGAAATTTGTTCTCTCACCCTCTGGAGGCAAGAAGTCTGAATTTAGTTCCACTCAACCAAGGTCAAGGAGCTGGCAGGGCTGTGCGCCCTCTGGAGGCTCTAGAGGAGAAGACATTCCTTGCCTCTTGTTTCTGGTGGCTGCCAGCATTCCTTGGTTGGTGGTCACATTACTCCAGTCCTTACCTCTTTGGTCATACAGCCTTCTCCTCATCTCTGTGTCAGCTCTTCCTCCGTCTATTTTTCTTTGATAAAAACACTTGCAATTTCATTGGGCTCACCAGGATAATCCAGGATAATCTTCCCATCCCAAGAGCTCTAATTGAATTATAGCTGCAAAGTCATTTTTTTAAATATAAGGTAACATTCACAGGTTCAAGGACTAGAATGTGGATATTTTGGGAGGGGGACATTATTTGGATTACTGCTGCAGGGTTATCTGCTAAGTTGCAGAAAACTGAGAACAGTACAAATGATTCCTGTCATTGTGTTTCTGGGAGAGAATATACCTTTATGAGTTAAATTCTCATTTGAATTCCATTTAACATCTTATTCATTGCCCTATA
This sequence comes from Loris lydekkerianus, assembly GCA_963574355.1. NCBI lineage: Eukaryota > Metazoa > Chordata > Mammalia > Primates > Lorisidae > Loris > Loris lydekkerianus. The sequence goes on along the minus strand of CAUYPK010056689.1, from coordinate 8,083 downwards.
AATAAATAAATAAAATGTTTCAAGTTTTCATTATTTGCATGAGAGATATGATTTTACCTTTCTAAAAGTTATACCTCATTAACTCATTCATTAATCCTAAAAAGAAGCCTGTGAGATAGGTGCTTATATTTGCCCCATTTTACAAACTACAAAATTGAGTCTCTGAGAGTTTAGGAGACTTCTCCAAAGTCACACAGCTAAGAAAGTGGTTTAGCATGAGGGTCCATTGTGCTACACTGTCAAAGTGTGATTGGCAAGACTAAATTGACCTTTAAATGTCCCATTAAGCTATGAGTCCATAAAAGCTTTGTAGTTTGCTTTAGATCTTCCACCATAACTGTTATGAATTGAATATTTGTGCCCTTCCAATAATCCATCTGTGGAAACCCTAACTCCCATTGTGATGGTATTAGGAGATGGGACCACTGGGAGGTGACTGGGTCATGGGGGTGTAGTCCTCATGAATGGGATTAGTGCTGTTATGAATGAGACCCCAGAGAGCTTCAGGTTTCTCTCACCTTGAAAGGATCAGCTAGAAGATAGTCATCAACTAACCAGGAAGCAGGCCCTCAACAGGCACTGAATATGCTAGCACCTCAATCTTGGACTTCCCAGCCTCCAAAGCTGTGAGAAATAAATATCCATCATTTATTAGCCACTCAGTCTGTGGCATTTTCTTAGAGAAGCCTGAAATGACTAAGATAACAACATACATTAAAAAGGAAGCATAAGTCAGACACTCTGAGGCCAGACACATGATGTACCCGAAGGAGGGTGGATGCTTTTTCTTCTACTTTAGAACACAATCATGAAATGCAAACATTAGGACTGAGCTGACACACATATGCAAACTGAAAAATAAATATCTGTGATGGGAAAAATGGTATTTGTTGTTTATAATCCCCAACTGCAAAGGACGGATCACCAAGAAGCCTCCTTTGTTTGCTAAAAGGGATAGTAAGCTTAAGAACATCAGATTGGAAAAGCTAAGAGATAACCTACTTAGTGTAAGAAAGGGAGACATATGCAAAGATATAGGGCGAGAAGGAGGAGGTACCTGGCAGCCAATGAGGAAATCTGAGGGTAGAATTAATTCTGTCATCGCAGTTGTGTTGAGTTTTACTGTGGCTTGTAACAGAGCCTTCTCTATAGCTTCTTGCATTAACTGTCCATTAAATCTGTCTTATGCAAAACATGCCTGGGTAGAGCCAAATTTGTCTCCCCAGGTCACAATTGTAATTTAAAAATAAAACCCTATGCACCCCCACCCCATCCCAAACTCTTGTTTACTGACTAAACAGATCCCCTTTGGCCAAGGCAACCCATGGAAAAACTTAAAATGGAGTTTCTGGCCATGAAGGGAAGGGTTGGGCAAACCTTCTTAAACCCCCTCCTTTGGGGGGGTTTAGAATAATTATGAGCAGGACCTAAGGACATGCAAGGCAAAGGTTATATCATGTCTGCAGGCCACTTTGCTTAACAAAAATCACTTTGTGTATATTGGGGTCTGCTTTGTGATTAGCAGACCCCCACCCCCTATCTTAACTCAAGATTCCTTCCTATTGATTCCAAGCCTTTAGACCAGTGGTTCTCAACCTTCCCAATGCTGCGGCCATTTAATACGGTTCCTGTGGGTCGCGACCCACAGAATGAGAACCGCTGCTTTAGACAAAGCTTTGTTTCTTTAACCAATTGCAAATCAAAGAATCTCTGGACCCCTATAACCTGTAAGGCCCCTACTTCAAGATGTTCTGCCTTTTCGAGCCAAACCAAGGTACACCTTCCCTGTACTGATTTATATTTTCCCCTGCAATTCCTGTCTCCCTACTACAAAGCCTGAAACTAAACTGAAATCCAACTGCCTCAGAAACACTTACTCAAGACTTCTTGGACTTGGGGATCTCTGTCTATTACTCATATTCAACTTGACACAAACCTCTTTAAATTATTTTACAGAATTTGGGGTTTTCCCCATTAACAAAATGCTGAGCTCTACTTTAGAAGGATGCAGGATAAGAACAGGGAGATGTCTACAGGGTTCCAATCACATTTGGGTCACACAAAATTACATTTTAAAATTACATGTATGCTTTTCAAAATGTGTAAAGGATTAACTATGGCTTGGGGGAATCCAATTAGCAAGATTTCAGTATATTACTCACCTCAAATTTAATGAGTGTGCATGAAAAAAGTTTTTAAAAAAGGAAATAGGAAGAACCAATGATGGCACTGTAAAAAAGAAAAATAGTAACACAAATCTAAATATTATTGAATATGCAAAACACCCACCCTCACTCTAAAATACAAGAATCAGACAGCTGGCTTCATCTGTGATTCCCAGTGACTTGTTATCAAAACTCAAGGTTTCCTTGGGTGTCTTTGAGTTAAGCAAGTTCCCCAGTCTGTTCGTTTTCTGATTCATTTTAAATCTCTGCCTAGGTTGTGGTTTTTACATCACATTGCCTCCCTCCTTCTGCTTGGATCAATCTTTTCATTTCTGAAAGTCAGCCGTTTAAAAAGTGTTTTTCCTTTCTGAATCTGGGTCTATATCTCAAAAACTAAAGAAAGACCCAGATGGAAGTCACTAGGAAGGGGACTAACCAAACCTGAGGTCTCTTAAGTCCAAGAGCTCCCTTCAACTTGGTTTTTCGGGGCCATCAGAGAGGCCCCAAACCACTCACACACCTCATGTCTCCCAAAATTTAAATTTGTGTTCCAGTCTTGCCTCTCGTTCTTCTTGGAGTTATGCAGTAACTCTGGAACTAAAGTGTGTTTAGGACACAGGACATAACAATAGTAGAGAAGAGAAACAAAAGAGAACAACTTCTTCTCTGTCTCTCATCATCCCCCCAACACCAGGGTTCCAGGGGTTCTGATCCTCCCCCCCCCCCCCCGACCAAGGGTGACATCATCACAGCCATGGCAAGAGATCATCAAGGGCATTCTAACCCCTGCCACTTCATTTGCAAAAAAGGACACAGAAAAGAATGAAAAGATCATTTTTCTAGTAAATCTTTAGAGTTTAAAGGTTATGCTGAGGGAGGAAGAAGAAGTCACAGTAAAACAGCTTCTTTCTGTTTTAAGAGAGTCTCCAAAGACAGCCCTCACCCTGCCCTTGTTGAGAAGTTAGGTCCATCAAGGGTGCAAAGGAGAAAGGGGTAAGAGGGAATCCCTTGGTACAGACTTCTCCCTGACCAATCTCTGGTCATTCCCCTTGTTCCTTAGGCCTTGACCCTGCCTGGTCTTCTGTGTCTATCTTCCCCAAATCCATTTTTGACAAGAATCCTTTAACATCAGTCTAGGACAGCAGTTTTCAACCTGTGGGTTGTGACCCACAGGAACTGTATTAAGGGGCCACGGCATTAGGAAAGTTGAGAACCATTGATCTAGGAGCACCCCATAACCTTGGTATCTGATCAAGTTCCTCATCCCCTACATCCCCTATCCTTGATGTCGAAGCCCTTAACTTGCCTTCAGGAAGAATCCCTCTAGGCCACTTTAACAAGAATCCCCCTACCCTGATGTTTCCTCGTACTAATTTCTCACCCACTGACTGTCACCCTACTCCTTGGCTATAAATTGCCCCTTCTCCTTACTGTATTTGGAGCTGAGCCCAATATGTCTCTTCTGTTGCAAGAGTCAACCCCTATTGCAATAGTGTTGAATAAAATCTTTCTTACCATTTTAACCAGTTCAAAATAATTTTTTTTTTTTTTTGCAGTTTTTGGCCGGGGCTGGGCTGGAACCTGCCAACTTCAGCATATGGGGCTGGTGCCCTACTCCTATGAGCCACAGGCACCGCCCTTCAAAATAATTTTTTAACACTCTGAGCAGAGGGGACTGCAAACTAAAATTAAAATCCTAAGCCTACCCTATCACCTAACTGAATGAACCTTTCTTGGCTAAGGAGACTGCAGAAAAACCTTAAAACTGAATTCCTGGCCATGAAGGGAAGGGAGACGGGACAGGCCTCTTCATACCACCCCTCCTGGAGTTTAGACACAACTGACCAGCATTAATGTTAAAACAGAGATCAAAAGACTGACAAAACACATTCTTTGTAGCAATAAGATAACAAATTATAAATAGGAGCAAAGGCCACGTAAAGCCAGGGTTAAGTCACTCCTGTAGGCCATCAAATTGCTTAACAGATCACCTGGAGGGGGTAAACTGTGGATTGCTCTATGATCACCAGAATTCTTTACCTTAATATAAAACATTCCTTTGTCTACAGACTCCCAGCTTTTAGAAAAAATTTTATTCCCTTAACCAATAGTTCTGAATTAAAGACTCTCTGTTTCTACCTATAACCTGTAATCCTCCACTCAGAGCTGTCTCTCCTTTTCAAGCCAAACCAACGTACACCTTCTGTGTGTGAACTAAAGTAAAATCTTTAGGCTTCCCCAATGGCTGATAGGCTTCCCCCTATTGGCCCAAGGAAAACTGAGTTGCTAGCCTTGAGAAAGGAGATTAGACACGCCTCATCATGCCCCCCCCTCCATCCTTAGAGATGTCCTTTCTGACTCATTCCCAGGCCAAAGGCTATGTAGGACATACATGCAGGTCCTCAACATACACAACAAACTACTTGAGGATGGGTATATGTCCAATAATTTGTTTGTGATTGTCAGACCCTTAATTCAAGCATTCCCTTTTTTGCTAACTCCTGGTGTGTTAGAAAAAAACAATTGTCAGCTAAAGAGTCTATAAACCCAGCTATAACCTGTAAGACCCACCCTCCTGAAGGTATTCCAACTTTTGGGACCAAACCAATGTTTGCTTTCCACATATTGATTTATTATGACATTACCTGTAAATTCCTGTCTCCCTGAAATGTATAAAACCAAATTATAACCCCATCACTTCAAACCACTTGCTCAAGGCTTCTTGGGCATGGCTCCTAGTCATGGTCCTCAAATTTGGCTCAGAATAAATCTCTTTAAATTATTTCACAGAGTATGGCTTCTTTTCCATTGACACATGTACAGTTTTATGAATTTACCTGCAATTCCTATTTCCCTAAAATGTATAAAAACAAACCGTAATCCAGCTGTCTTGGGCACATTTTCTCAGGATCCATTGAGACTATGTTCTCCAGGCTGCAGTCACTCATATTGGTTCAGAATAAATCTCCTTAAGTTAACCTTACAGAGCTTTTTTTAAATTTGTTTGTTTTATTTTTCCGTTAGCAGGACAAATGGTCATGGATGGGGAGTGATCATCCTTGACACTAAGAAGAGGATAGAGGGCCAGGATTTTGGGATCTCCAATCCAGGGGGGAACCACACTATGTGCTCCCACAATGCCCCCCACCAGGAGTGACTGCACAGAGGCCTATGGAAAGCTGAGTATCTTGGAGAATCTTCTGGATCTACAGGTCAGAGCAGCTACTGCCTCTGCCATCACTGAGATGGAGGGTCTATTCTCCTAGGACATCTTCATCCTGTATGAATGTAGAAATGCAACAGAAGAGCCAAATTAAGTCAGTTTTTCATTGATCCCCAAACTAAAGACAGGGATCATATCCTGTTCCAGAGGGTCACACAGCAAGTTGGTAGAAATTAATAATAAATAACTCAGACCTGTTGGGACACCTGTGGCAGAGAGCACTAAGGTGAGAGGACCTGCTGGGAATGCCACTCCAGGACTAGACAGGGAAAAGCAGAGGAGGAGGAGGAGGGCTGGGTGCAGGGGAGACCCTGCCTGGCAGCCACTCCAGGGAGGCAGCAGCAGCTGCTGATGCCTTATGGGACTCACTCATCCCTCCCCTGTGGATATGTTAATGGGGGTCCCATTTCTGACTTTTTATGTTAATTTATATGATGTATGTTTATGCCCCACTGTGTAAAAAGAACATTGAATTAATGAGCACATGAAAGAAAACCACAGCCTTTAGTAATCACTCTTCAAATACTCTTCCAAGTCCTTCTGGATGAAGAACTGTTGTATTCTGCTTCTAAGAAATCCCTTCATTATCACCTCCCTGTTTTGAATCCCTACCATGGAAGTCATTAAATAGGTACTCAGTTTCTTAATGAGAAGAACATACAGTAGGTCAATGATTGTTCCAACACTTTTTGCTTAAGAAAAAATGAAAGACCCTTGCCTACATTTTTTCTCCATTTTTTTCTTCATTTTTTCAACTGTTTTTTAATATTCTCGAGATAACATTTCCAATGTTAACAGTGAAGTTTGTGGGTGGCTTTCCCATGACAAGTCTATGAGGTCAATTGTTAGAAAGATGGGTGGAGGCGTGTTCCAGCTGAAGTACTCTTAAATGGCCGCATTTCAATTTAAAGCTTGAGAAAATTGTCAGGACTGTGAAGTTTTATGTCTCTAGCACCACTACTTATATTTTACCCTCAAACCCAAATCCTTGTTGTGAGACCTATTTATCCTTCAAAAAAGTCTGACCACATGCACCAATGGCAGGTGGTGAACGCTCCTGTTATTTGTTGGGATGGTAGGGATTTAGTTTTTATTTATTTTTGTCAGTCATTTCTAACCAGACACTCAATTTAAGAAATAAAAATCGCAGGATAGTTTACTTTCCCCCCTACTGCTATGGTCCAATAACACCATCCTTGGCTACAGGTATTCAATAGATGTAGTACTGAATTAAGTTTGACCTAAAGGTCTCTCCATAGTGAACTGCAACCTAACTCAGTGTGTGGACAGATTCCAACCTACTCTAGTAACAAGTAAGGAGTCTCAGCCAATCACAGGCAGCCAGGTGTGGAAGTAGGTTCCAATAAGGCAACCATCCAGCTGTAACCAATCCAGCTATTCTCTACTTCACGTCCATTTTATGTAAGTCACTTTTCTTTTGTCTATAAATGTTATCTATCCATGAGGCAGCACCAGAGTCATTCTTAACCTATTCTGGTTCTAGAGCTATCGGATTCACAAATCATTCTTTGCTCAATTAAATTTTATTAAATTGGATTTGTCTAAAGGTTTTCTTTTAACAGTATCTAACCCTAGCCTTGTACCCACTCTGTCCAGCTCTTGTGCCATGTAGCTATTAATGCAAGGAGAAAATTCTACTGTCTATGATCCTGGGACAAAGATCAACCAGATGCTACTCTGCTGGTGCTCAGGACAGAGTCCCAGCGCACTAGCAGCCAAGCCCAGCAGCAGGTCTGAGACCACCCATCACATTAAGCTTTGCACATGGCCCTCCTCTGTAGTTTGAAGGCGGGAGAGAACACAGCACCCTGCTGAGGAACATGAGGCGTGGTGCACAAGCAGGGAAGGGTGGGCGGCTGTGTCCCTGCCTTCTGGTGATGCCTGCTGTTCTGGATAAAATGTCATTAGCTCCTTTCTACAAAGAGGCTTATTTTAAAATGTAAATGCAAAAACATAAGCATCTCTTCCCTTCCCTCCAGGCCTCACGCTGGATTTTCAGAAGCATAAGGAGGAACGAAGAGTCCACCAACTGGGTGGACAGGTACGTGGCATCACACGTATATTGAACTTCATCTTCACAGGAGCTCTTAGAGTTAGGTGATGGCTCCTGAAACTTTTCATAGGAATTGAAGGTTCACAGACTAGAATCAGGTAAAAGAGCTGATAAGTGCTGGGACCAAACCTGGCCAAGTGAATCTTCTCCTTCACCCTCGGAAGTTTTGCTAAAAAAAATAAAATAATAACTTCCAAAAGGTAGATTAATTGGACAGAAGGCATACAAATTTAACATGCATATATGTGTTAGAATGAAGACCCAAAGATAAAGTGGCAATAGTTCGTTTTTCGGCTTAGGTTCAATAAAGCACAGACAGCAGTATCAAAGTGTAATAAGCATATGATCTAATGTTAATAGACTGTGTGGGGAACCCTGCAAGGCCTGTGGAGAGATGCTTCTTGACCTTTCTGGGCAGTATTCCTAGGCAGAACCCTCTCTGGAATGGGAATCTTACGACCTACAGTCAAAAAAAGTAGGTCAGGTGCCCATCGATCCACGAATGGATTAATAAATTGTGGTATATGTACACCATGGAATATTATGCAGCCTTAAAGAAAGATGGAGACTTTTCCTCTTTCATCTTTACATGGATGGAGTTGGAACATATCCTTCTTAGTA